>NW_017547096.1:651338-662913 GCF_001854935.1 Bemisia tabaci
GCCGTTGAGCGCGGGGACGGAAAGAAATCAAGCCGATATTCCGAACGATAAAACCAATTCAATCTAACGGTGGCCGGGTCCCGGGTCCCTCCACGGGTTAAACCGGCTAAAATATTCCGGGTTCCGCTCCCGGTTCCCGGGGCTTAATTCTCTAAAAACGAGGACAATCCCCCCCCACCCCCACCCCCCGGGAGGCTGGGTGTTCGACGAACGCACCGTCCGTCCGTTTTTCGGGCTCTTTTCAAACCCGTTTAGCGGGAAACAATTTGCGGGAGCGGCCCTTTCGTCGCACACGCTTTGCGGATTTGACGATTCGTGAATCAGTTGTGTTGGTTAAAAAAGTGTGCCCTGATGGTTGAAACTTAACGATATGCTAAAATTAATAAGATCGGTGTGTGCAGGAATTCGACTCAGGTGAAACCAAAACAAAAGTGACAAAACTGATGCGAGCAACTATTACTTCCGAAGTCGCTTATATTGCCTAATCTAGCTTTTGAGGGCAAATTAGTTTGGCTGAGATATACTGCACTCTTTTAAGCACAGGGATCAATGTGCGTCTCTGAGGCAAAATCTTTTTGATAGTCAGTCAGTTGCGCTAGTCGCAGTGTTTTGATGTTTTAAGCTTGCATGTAGCTTTGCAAAAAAATAGAAATGATCCGCACAAACGTCGAATTCTAAGACGAATGTTGACGGATGGATACCGTTTATCGAGAAACATGGCTTATAATGCCATCTACCGCCGTAGTGCATACTTTGGTTTCTTTATACCCTTCCGTCTAAATACTCAGAGGTGCAATTTTACACATACTTGCATACTATACATGCTATACATTTTCAACAAATAAAAGGAAAAAATTACAAGGTAAGATTTCGGCAGAGAAGGGTACCACTTTGCGCAAGAAAGCAGTGAATACAGTCATTTTGCCGAGAATTTTGGAATGTAGAAGTCGCACACAAAAATTTGATTGCTTCATCTAAGAGTACTTAATGAGCTGAGTTCACAGTATTTTTCATAATTTTGTTCTGAAATGGGTAACTGGAGAAAAATTTATTTAAAATCGAGACAATATGCCGCCTCATGACGTCAGCTGGCGGCATTTTCCATTTAAACACATGTATTTTAGCAGATTAGGTTATTTTGTCATATTTGTTTCAATAATTGTCCAATTTAGATACCAAGGATATCCTCGTACTCAGTTTCCCCAGTGGTATCATTTTAAAGATGAAATTCATACAATTTCAGACACCTGCTAATTCTCCATTACTGTTGTTTAGTTGGAAATGAAGTCAGTTTCTGGACACTTGCAGCTCTCAAAGAACCTCCGTACTTTGGAAGTGCGGCAAATCCGTTTGCTTTGGTGGAATCATTCAGTTCATTCAGATGCATTTTGTGGAACTCAACGTCGAAAAATCTGGGCACTACTGCTCTTTTTGGTAACAAGGCAGACTGATCCATTGCGTGTCGATTAATCACGGACGACGGTGCGCCACGGTTGAAACTCGAGGCGTCGCGACGCCGCCCACTGCGCGCCGCGGCGCTGGAATCAAAGCTGAATGGCTTCTTCGATTCCCCGCCGGAGCGATTGTCCCATCGACCGGGGCTCGGGAGCCGGTGCCGGTCGGGCCGCCCGGATTTTTCCGTTTTTGCGCCCGGACGAGGGCGAGGGGACGCCGGGGGGGGCGGGTCTAAATACCCGGGCAAATATTTGAATGTTAACATCCCGGGGGCCGGGCCGGGCGCGGGGGAGGCTCTTTTGAGGGCTGCAGATCATTAGTTATGTAATCATGTAAAGTGCTCCCTCCCCCTCCCCCTCCCTCGTCTTCACTCCTGGACCGCTCATTTTCGAAAATTCCATCACCCCCTCCCCCCCTGTTCCCGCTCCACGGTGCACGTCTCAAATGCCGGGCTTCACAATCCCCGCAAAAATCGGTGGAGCCGTCGACCTTTGGTCGCCGTTGTCAAGTTATTGATTAATCCCACGGGTATTCCTGTGCTGAGGAAAAAAAGTCGGATGAGCTTCCAGACTTTGCAAAATTTCCCTGCAGAAATCAAAAATTTCCGAGACAATTTCTAAGTATTCGTTTTTCGATTTTTCTGAGATTTTTGCTTAAAACTGTATCGAAAATATTTGGAAATTTCAAGAAAAAACGTGTATTCCTATGCTCAGGAAAANAGACCCGAAGTTTAGGTCGTATGGATCTCTGCAGTTTTCGGATCGCGTATCCGAAAACTTGAGGCCCAGCTGCCGAAGTTCTAGTCAAACATCTGAAGCACTTCAGTAAATACCAAAGTACGTCAGACGTGTGAACCGAACCCTTCGGTAAGTACCGGAGCACTTCAAATGTTTGACCTGAACTTCGGCAGCTGGGCCTCAAGTTTTCGAATGCGCGATCCGAAAATTTCAGAGATCCATACGACCTCAACTTCGAGTCTCAAGCATGAAGTTTTTTTCTCCGTGTACGATGCAATCTACCGCCGGAGTGCATACCTTGCCGGCATTCTAAATACCCACCCAATAATCTTATACATGCTTGCATACTATACATGCTATACATTTTCGACAAATAACCGAACACATTACAAGGTAAGATTTCGGCTAAGGAGGGTACCATTTTGCGCAAGACAGCAGTGAACACAGTCATTTTGCCGAGAATTTTGGAATTACTGTTGTTTTGTTGGCAATGAAGTCAATTTTTGGACACTTGCAGCTCTTCAACAACCTCCGTACTTCGGAAGTGCGGCAAATCCGTTTTTTTTGGTGGAATCATTCAGTTCATTCAGATGAATTTTGTGAAACTCAACGTCGAAAATCCGGTCCCTCCTGCTCTTTTTGGTAACACGGCAGAACGATCCATTGCGTGTCGATTAATCACGGACGACGGTGCATCACGGTTGAAACGCGAGGCGTCGCGACGCCGCCCACTGCGCGCCGCGGCGCTGGAATCAAAGCTGAATGGCTTCTTCGATTCCCCGCCGGAGCGATTGTCCCATCGACCGGGGCTCGGGAGCCGGTACCGGTCGGGCCGCCCGGATTTTTCCGTTTTTGCGCCCAGACGAGGGCGAGGGGACGCCGGGGGGGGCGGGTCTAAATACCCGGGCAAATATTTGAATGTTAACATCCCGGGGGCCGGGCCGGGCGCGGGGGAGGCTCTTTTGAGGGCTGCAGATCATTAGTTATGTAATCATGTAAAGTGCTCCCTCCCCCTCCCCCTCCCTCGTCTTCACTCCTGGACCGCTCATTTTCGAAAATTCCATCACCCCCTCCCCCCCTGTTCCCGCTCCACGGTGCACGTCTCAAATGCCGGGCTTCACAATCCCCGCAAAAATCGGTGGAGCCGTCGACCTTTGGTCGCCGTTGTCAAGTTATTGATTAATCCCACGGGTATTCCTGTGCTGAGGAAAAAAAGTCGGATGAGCTTCCAGACTTTGCAAAATTTCCCTGCAGAAATCAAAAATTTCCGAGACAATTTCTAAGTATTCGTTTTTCGATTTTTCTGAGATTTTTGCTTAAAACTGTATCGAAAATATTTGGAAATTTCAAGAAAAAACGTGTATTCCTATGCTCAGGAAAAATGCCGGATGGACCTCCAGATGTTGCAAAATTTCCTTGCAGAAATCATAAATTTTTAGGAATATTTCTAAATATTCTTCTTTCGATTTTTTAGAGATTTTTGATCAAAATGGAATCGAACATATTTGAATTTCAAGAAAAAACATGCACGACTTTCTTCTAAAACAAAAATTTTATCGGAGAAAATTTGGCAACTTTTGAAAGTTCATACGGCGTTTTTCTTTAGCATGGCAGTATAGTGCAGTGCTTGCATTGGGAAAGTGTTGCCATATCTGTGCCGCTCTCTGATTGGTTCACGAATTCCAAGGGGCTCTTACTATTAAGGCTCGTCTTTTTACCTTCTGCACGAGACGGGGCTCTCATGCTCTTGCGACAAGTTTGCGGGGGAAAATAAATTGGTAAAAATCAAGCATTTAACCGGGATTGAGGTAATAATTGAACACGATTCACAATGAAACAAATTGATTTGATTAAACAAACAGGAGTTATCGACTAAACAACAAGAGGTGCAAGGATCATACTTGGTACTGGGAACAATATTGACTAGCTCAATATTATTCCCGATTTCGCAAGTAGGAATTTTCTCTGAGGCAAACCCCGTAAAAACTTCCTGTATAGAAAAGGCCTCATATTGTTGTGGTAAGGAAGAACGCCGTATGCATATTCGAGAGATGCCAAATTTCCTTCGATAAAATGTTCATTTTTAAGGGAAGCCAGGATATTTTTCCTTGAATTTTTCAGGAACTTTAGATGAAATTGCGAGCAAGAATATCTGAAAAATTGAGAAGAAAATATTCATAATTTTACCAAGAAATTCGATTTTTATTGAAGGAAATGTGGCAACGCCTAGAGGTTCATACGTCGTTTTTTCTCAGCACCGTAGCATAGAGAAAAAAAATCTTCTTTGCGATCATAAAACACGATCCAGGAGTCTGACGGTTCAACCCTGAGACACCCTACGACTCAAGGACTTCTCAATGCTTCACAAACCCCAGAGTGGAGAGAAATCTCCAGGTCATTAGACAATCCCGCAATTCCGTATCAATTCCGAAGGTCTCCCCGTCCTCTCGATTATTCGCGACGGACGAAACGAAACACACCCGCGCGCTCGCATGGGATCTGCCCCGGAAATTCACCACCCTCCGACAGAACAACGCACTCCCATTTCCACTTGAGCCCCCAAAAGCACTAATTCAAACAGACTTCAAGTCTCATCATAAGATGCGGTTACGCCGCAACGCGGAAGGAGCGAGGAATCCGGAGCCCTTCGGATCCCATAACGATCCACTCACCTCGAGTGCGTCCGAGGAGTCACCGGGCGGGAAAAACCGCAGATCTGCCACAAGTTCTCGATGGGAGTTACGTGGTTTGGGCTCGGCGGGGAGGGGGACACGGCCGATCGGACTCGGACGGGTCGTTCGGGAACGATTTCGTTGAGAGCTGAATCGGTGATCGCGCGGCGGGGGCGGGGGGAGGGGGGAGGTCCCTGGGGGCGGCTGGAGTCGGGGACGAACGCCGGCGTGCGCGAATCAAATTACGGGTGTTAAAAGTAAGGTCAACCCCCCCCCTCTTCCGCATTCAGCCCCCCGGCTGCCGACGGCTCCTTCGGAGCGTCTTTTGCCACCTTGGAAGGGGAGCACCGTTGACAGACTCTACCCGGTGAAATCGGGGGGATTTCGTGAATAATTTGAAAAAGCTGTGAGGTTTTTGTCAAGCTAAACTCGCCGGTATCCTTTGAAATAGGTCACTTGACCTGGCTAAAAACTTGTGTTTTGATGGTTTCGTATTTCAGGGTGTCTGCTAAAATTTTATTTTGAATTTCCCCGATTTTTCTTCAACGAAAAAAAATGATGCTGACTCAAAAACGCTGGATATAAAAGACCGTGACGACTCAAAAACGCTAAGGTTACCACCACAGAAGTTAGCTTTATATCTTGACATTGCTGCGTAACTGCTGTGGCGGTTGATTCAGCGTTTCATAGGTTGTCGCAAACTTTTTTACATGCAGAATGTTGAGTCAGCATCCTTTTTTTGGTGCTGATATTTAAACGAAATTTCGTGATTTTTCGCACGAATGAAGTGACATTCGATTGATATCACAAACCATCGTGCCTGATGAATTGGATCGAACGTTTCACTTGTGAATGTGCGCAACTGCATGTAGTTGAAAAACATACGACGCACTTCGAATTTCCTGATTCATGCCCGATTTTCCTCATCTTTCCTGATGACATCAAAATTCCTGGTATTTCCTGGTTTATACCGACGGTAGTTATCCTGTATGACAGCTAAACTAAAAATAATAATCTCTGTCTCAACACTAAGCTTTCCAGCTGATGACGTCGTAAGCCTCGTTTTTTGAAAAGGAGGAACAGAATGAGCAGTGGGCCGCGTAGAGGTCAGGAAGTGTGCCCCCTAGTTGAAGAAGAAAGGTTTAAAGATCCATGACACAAATATACACCAGTGCTCGTAAATGATAGAGACCTCACGATCAGATACAATGCAACTATACAACCTTTGCGGTAGCCCCAGGTGGTATCCACCAATGTTGAAAGCGCTTCTCGAGTTTACGTTTCCCCTTTGCCATGTGTTTTCTTTCCGAAACAACTTTCATAGCATAAGAAAGATATCACGATCAGATACAACGCAACTATACAACCTTTGCGGTAGCCCCAGGTGGTATTCACCGATAATGAAGGCGATTCTCGAGGTTACATTTCTCCTTTGACAGGTGTTGCCTTTCCAAAGTGACTTCTCCACGACAGGGAAGATAGCAGCGCGGAAGTCCCTAGAATATATTGTCTCTGCTCACGACGGGCCATCGACCAAGATACTCGGCATAGGTTTAAAAATAAAATCGGGAGAAGTCGTTCCCGGAAGAGGCGCGAAAAACTTTTTGATCCCACGACGAGGGTTGAAATCACGTCTATCTCCGGAATCAAAGACCGTGGCGCGAGGCGGCGGGGGTGAGAAATATGACGCCTCCACTTTGAGGCCGCGACTAGACTCCCGGGAGATGGTTCTTCCCTCCGCATCTGCCACCCCCCTCCCCCTTGCCACCCCGTCAGGCTTGAATTTATGGCGATATTCGAGTCTTCTAACTCATGTTCGTGCCAGGCCAGCGCTACACAGAAATTACGGCGAGTGAAGGAGGGATGCTGTCCTACGTTTGATTAAAAATTGCGCCGTGGATCGGAGAGGGCGAAAAAAAGATGGAGAGACATGAGCGGTGGTGTTGCGTGCTTTGCGATACATCGATTAATCTGCCATTTAAACCTATGGAAAAGGATCGATTAACAGGCTGTTCACAATGAAAACCTTAACAATCGATTCTTCAGTATAGTTTCAAAAGGGGAAAATATCGATAATCGATCATTCACACTGCGCCACTGGACATGAGAGGAAGGTAAAGGAGGAAAATTATAAAAGTAATAATCCGGCGTCCACAGAGACAATATACTTCAGACAGACGCTGGGCATGATTGGTCGATTATCGATAAATCTCTATTTGAAGCTTCGGTAAATAATCGATTATTGGTAGTTCGTTGCGAACGCTCTGATTATCGATCCTCTTCCATAAGTTAAAATGGCAGATCAATCGATAAATCGCATCACGGCACGCCACTGATTTTAGAAACCCCGCACTAACATTCCAAGTGAAGTAATCGAAGGAGGCGAAAGTTGAATTATTAAAAGGAGAATATCTACATGGGGAGAGTAAGAACATGTTAATTTGGAGTTTGGGTAATAGAGTTTTCAGGACCCAAAAGGACAGTCGACCTATGAACTCAAATTATCCAGGATGATTGTTCATTACGATTATTACGACCGTGCATTTGGGAAGTACATATTTGATTTAGCTCTTGTGTAGCAACTTGTTGAGCAAAAGATCCAATAAAATTCGTAAAATTATGATTATTGAATGTCAGGGTCAGCACTTATCTCTATGAGTTTTTGTTTTTAGTTTGGCAATCCTTACTGAATCCTTCCGTTATGCACTCTCGCCGTCAAATCCAAGCGCCTTCAATTTTTAGAGTATGCAATCAGTGTTACTGTCAAGTTAAAATAGTTGCTCATGCGCCGCCTTCAATTTATGTCTCGTTGGCAAAGTGCGCAGTCAGGGCTTGGCGGTATAAGACTCAAAGAGGAAGGCATGTTTTTCCGCGTAATGATAATTGATGGACGACTTACTTAAGAAAAATCTATTAAAATGTGTGTAATGATGACTAATGAATGTCTGATATGAATACCAGGTGTTCAGGTATTAACGATTTGTACCAGGTATGTTTTGCTTAATTATACCATTGTAAATGGTATAATTCCTCACAATAAGACTTGAGGGTTGCAAATTTTCCGTACAAACCACCCGTCTTTCCTTGGACCAGAGATCGATAATCTTCCAAATTCCACAATCGGGCGTTTGCGAAAAATTTGAAAGCCAGCAACATTTGTGTTGCCGGTGAAAAACGGGGGGAAAAGATTTGAAAGTCTTTATATTTCCACCAAATTATGAGTCAGTCTCCATTTCCCCTCATACGCAGTCCCACTTGGCAAAATTGTACAGAATTTTGTCTAAAAAACTATTAAATTGGATTTTTGGTGAGGAACGTGAATGTTGAAAAGCGATTGGGCGGATTGTGAAAGTCATCTTTCTATACTCTTGGCAGGTTTCCAAAATGTTCCAAAAAACAGAAGGAACATGTCATCACTTTCTCGACCCCGATCTAGGAAGTCTTGGAAAGCTTGGAAGGTTATCGACCGGCGCCTTTGAGACTTAGCTGATCTTGAACCTCGGGTCCCAACTTTATTTTTTCATGGAGCCTGACTCGGATGACGGAAGAAAAATCCGCTTTAAATCGGAGCCCCCTCTCGCTCTCCGCCGCACACCGGAGCGGGTTTAAAGGGAGAAGTCGAGGAAACTTTGAAAGCTTATATTTTTTTAAAATATTTAAAAACAAGTTCAAAAGTGCGGCTTCATTGATTTTTTCGTGAAATTGCCTCTCATAAGCATCCTTTTGAAATTGAATTTGTGATGAAATAAACATGGAAATTTGAAATTTGAGTAAAAAATTTAATGTGCGACCTCATGGATTAGTTCGTTCCACTGTCCGGCGGGATCAGAAGGCGAGACGTCCCCGAGGATAATAAGTTACAGCGTGTCGGACGTAATCGGTGGAGGGTGGCCGGGGAAGAGTCAACCTTAAAGGCAATTAGAAGGCTATGACGAATGGCAGATCTCCCCAGGGACGAGCGGGGATTCCTCCGCCCCCACCTCCACCGCAGCAGTGCTGCCAGGCTAAGGAAAAACACCCTGTGACCATTTGAATGTCGCCAAACCTCCTCTCAGAAAAGATTTACTTTTGAGGAAAGTTATCAACATTTTTCTTGAGATTTTCAGACATTTTAGATAACAGATGAGGTATAATTGACGCTCCGCAGCCCGTGACAAAATATACAGTAAAAAACTATTTAAAAAGCCGATAACAATCTTAAAATTTCACGAAAAATCCAAAAAGTTTCGGCTGAAAACTCAGCCTTCCTCAGTTGGATAAAATAGTAAAGAGAAAAATGGTAAATATCTGAAATAGTACTGGCTGTGCCTTTTAGAGCGAGAATGTTGTTATAAGTGGAATTTCGATAACACAGTCAATTATGATATCTAGATTTTGTTTCGCACTTTGATATCTATTAACTGTGATATGGTTGAACCGTGATATCTTTATAACTATTTAGAAAGTGGTCCAAGACAACCGTGTTAAGGAAAAAAGCCGCATGAAGATTCGAGAGTTGCAAAACTTTCCCGTAGAAAACATTTATTTTTGAGGAAAGTCATTCACATTTTCCCTTGAAAATTTATGATATTTCAGATCGAATAGTCCAAAACCGACCAAAATTGTCTGAAAATTTCGGAGAGAAATATTCAACATTTTCCCCGGAAAAACGGTTTTTATTGAAGGAAATATGACAACGCCTGAAATCTCATACGGTGTCCTTCCTTGGCACGGCAGAGGAGCCAGATGACATTTTGGGACAAACTCGTGGCAAAAGTTTTGGCCACTTAAATCGATAGCCTAACATGCACAAACACCGAAAATGATCATTGATCACGTTGTAGTGTGTGTGAACACGTGGTAGACAACCATTTTCCGTGTCAGTTCAGATTATTCAAGTGGTTATAACTTGTCTCCCATGTTTGTCACAAAATTTCGTCGGACTCTCGGCCTATAAGCCCTGGTAAAAATTGGCAGTAAAATCTGCGTTCCAAAATACAATAGACCTACAGCCGGCTGTAAGATTTCCAACAGCATTCTATAGCCGGCTACACAATTTCTTGTAGCCTTTTAGAGCCGCTGGCGATTAACCCTTTGTTGCACGGTGGTATACATGTCATACCACTTCGGTTTTTAATTTTTACAGCGCTGCCAATGTGATGAGCGGGCTCAACTACTGAATCATTGGGTCCAATATACCTCTAGTTATCATTGCTAAATGGTATGACCATTCATTTTTACAAAGTGACATGGCTACAGCGTATTGTATGTCATGAAAACCCGGTATTTTAGGTTATGTCNAACGTGATCTATTAACCCTTTGTTGCACGGTGGTATACATGTCATAGTCATACCACTTCGGTTTTTAATTTTTACAGCGCTGCCAATGTGATGAGCGGGCTCAACTACTGAATCATTGGGTCCAATATACCTCTAGTTATCATTGCTAAATGGTATGACCATTCATTTTTACAAAGTGACATGGCTACAGCGTATTGTATGTCATGAAAACCCGGTATTTTAGGTTATGTCGGATCCGCATTGTTTTTCTTCGAGTCGTGTGTGAAAAATAGGTGTTATTTTTTAGATAAATGTGATTCTCTAATCTAACTGGCCGTAATTTACTAGGTGCATTGCAGTTTTTACTTAATTTTTCATTTTGGTCGATTTTCTGAGCTGAAATAAAGTGGTATGACAGTTATACCACCGCACACACAGCATTTTGTAGAAAAATCAATTTTCTGTGCATTCTCGAGGAAATTTTTCTCCCCGTTTCAATTTTTGATCCCAATGTCACTCGAGAACCGACATTTCCTTGTCCTAAGCGTATTTCTCGGGTGAAGGGCGAAGCTACTACCTCTCAAATTCAGTCGCCATCTTGGATTTGGGGCACCCTCTTTGACCGGGGTTTTTTTTATGACTGCATGCTTGAAATGTGCGACTAAAGTGATACAAGAATTGAAATCTGACTTGTCTAATCACATACAATCCAAAAAATGCTCCCTCCTACCTTTCAAAATTGGCAGCTATCTTGGATTTAGGGTACCCCCTTTGAGCAGGAGGCCTTTATGACTTTACATATGAAATTCACAACAATAATTTTATCAGAATTGATATCTGATATTGATATCAGATGCCTGATCTCGTAAGAATTTAAAAAATACACCCTCCTGCCTTTCAAATTTGACCGCCATCTTGGCTTTTGGGACACCCTCTTTGACCGGGGGGGAGGGGGTTGGGGTGTTATGACTTTATATATGATGTGGGTGACAAAAGTGACATTGGAATTGATACCTAACTTGCCTAATCACCTATAATTTCAAAAAATGCACCCTCCTGCCTTTTAAATTTGGCCGCCATCTTGGATTTAGGGCACCCCCTTTGAGCAGGAGGCCTTTATGACTTTACATATAAAATTTACGAAAAAAGGTACATCAGAATTGATATTTCAGGTGTCTGATCAAGTAAAGATTTAAAAAATACACCTTGCTGTCTTTCAAATTCGGCCGCCATCTTGGATTTGGGGCACTGTCGTTGACTGGAGGGCTTTTATGACTTCACATATGAAATCGGCGACCAAATTTACATCAGAATTGATACCTCACTTGCCCAATGACGTAAAATTTTTAAAAAAATGCACCATCCTGCCTTTCAAATTTAGTCGCCATCTTTGATTTGGGGCTTTTTCGTTGACCGGGGGGCTATTATGACTTCTTATATGAAATTTTGAAT
>NW_017547096.1:663121-725486 GCF_001854935.1 Bemisia tabaci
CCCCCCCCCCTCCCACAAAAAAATAATTTTCCCCTAGAACTTCAAATATACACCCCCTTTCTTTTTCTTCTTTTCCCCCATTCCTTCCACCCTAATTCTGTGTAGTCACAAAGTTTTTGGATTTTGACCCTTTTTATATTCATTTAAAAAAAATTTTGCTTGTGTTTGAAATTTAAATTTTGACTTTTTTTTTTATTTATTTATTTTCATCTTGACTGCCGTTCTCTCTTCGCTGGAAACCCCCCCCCACCCATACTTGACCCAAAAATGATATATGTGATAATCGATATCACTAAAATTAGAAAGTTGAAATCATACATACATACAAATGTACTCTATATATTAAAATCCAATGTGGTCAGCAAAGTGGTATCACAATTATACCACCGCACAGTGACAAACCTGGAAGGTGAGTGTGCGGTGGTATGACAGTTCTACCACTTTTCCTACCCCTACAGTATTTTAGAGAAGGGATGAAAAAAATTTTTGAAGCGTTTTTTGTGCTTATCTTTATCATTAAAATTTAACCATAACAATTTTTTTAAAAAAAATGAAAAACAAATTTCCGTGCAACAAAGGGTTAAGCAACAGCCAGGCGATAAAGTGTATGCTAAACGTTACTAATTACGGATGCTAGGACTTAGTGAGTTTTTGGAATACTGCTCACTTTTTGGGCCGTAGTATCTTGATTTATTTTGCGAGGAAAGCTCCGTACTTTTGATGGATGCCTGCCATTACTAATATATTAGAGCGCCTTCAGTTTCGTATGATACTGAGCAATACCGCTGGTGTGAAATAGTTGCTTCAAGCGCCGTGGCAGGCGGGCAGCCAGCGCGAAACACGCATTGGCGCCTACAAACCTAACAGGGATACTTCACGCATTGCGCAATGCGTGAAGTATCCCTGTTAGGTTTGTAGGCGCCAGTGCGTCGCCGTTCCGCTTTGAGTTAGGCTCTAATATTTAATCTGGCGGAGTCAGCGTTATTCAACTCATGATTTTGAAATGTTTGCACATCCTGTATGGATTATTCTCATTTTAATTTATGAAAAAAAATATGTATTGAAGGAAAATATAATGTGTGTTTTGTAAATATTAAGGTGGTTCCGTATTAAACTTAATGATTTCCAAAGCACACGCATTTCTACACAATTTCTTATAGCCTTCTATGATGGATGGCGAAAAGCAACAGCCAAGCGATAAAGTGTAAAGCCCGGCGATAGGAACTATAGCCCGGCTGCATAATTTTTTATCGCTTCGTATAGCCCGGCCGTATGATTTTCTCCGCATTCTACAGCCAGCTATATGATTTTCTGTAGCCTTCTTAAGCCGGCTATAAGAATTCGTATGGTATTTTGAAACACAGCTCTTATCGCCAATTTTTATCAGGAAGATTACGAACAAAATTTTCGGAAAAATCGAAAGAAAAATACATCAGTAGAGTCTTGAGTATTCGCAATTTTCTTGTTGAAAGCTTCATTCATGAAGTGGAAGGAAATTTGGACGTATTTATGCTAAAAATAACTATAGACGGCTGAGAAAGATGGGGTGTGCGCTTAAAAGCTGCATAGAAACGGCGTAGAAGTGGGTGTGATTCCATTCGGCAAAATGGAAAAGTGGGAATTGAGATTAAATCAAAAGGAACGAAGCGGCAAAGTATTGGGGTGAGTTCTGTCTTGAGGCGACCATCTCAAAACCCTTTTTCTCATTCCTTTTTGGTCCCCAAAAGATGATTCTGAAGCTTTTTCAAAAATTGTCAAAACTATGTACTTGTGAAGCTCTACAAAATTTGTGAAAAGTCGATTTTTCAAATATGTTCAAGCACTAAGTGCTTGCGACTGTTGTATCCGAAAATGACGATAGTTTTTCTCCATTGTGCACGGTTTTTCCGGAAAATCGACTTTTCTCTGAAAAAGTTCTGTTTTGATGGAAAATGCCAATTTTTCCGGGGAAAATCGATTTGACCCAGAAAAAAGGAGGTCATTTCAGAATCATCGCTAAAAATTGACTTAGAATCAGTTACCAGATTTAATGCAAATCGACTCATTTGAAACTGTGACAAAGAATCAATTTTGAGATGTTCGTTGCGAACACCCTCCCTATCGATCCTTCTACATAGGTTTAAATGACAAATCAATCGATATATCGCAAATCACGCCACGCCGCGCCGCTGTTTCGGTCGCAATCACTGGAAAAAAAAAAACACATTGGATCTAGAGTTCAGACTCTTAGAAACATAGACAAGAAAAAATACTCTTGATTCAATCGGATTTTTGCTTCAACCAAGAACTCTTAATTTGAGCGGATTTTCTTTTAATTTAAGCTTGGATCTGATTGAATCAAGAGTATTTTTTCTTGTCAATGTTTTCAAGAGTCTGGACTCCAGATCCAATGTGTTTTTTTTCCAGTGATCGCTGCGCATAATCCAGACTTTATTGTATCCACAAATTTGTCCGAAAATTCATGATTTATCAAAAAGAATCCGGCAACATCTGAGAGCTCGTACGGCGTTATTCCTTAGCACAGCAGAGCGCGGCGGTGGCAAGAACCAGTGGCGGCAAGGGGCGATGGAGGGGGGCGGAGGTNGGGGGGGGGGGGGGGGGGGGGGGGGGGGGGTTGATCATCAATCACGGGGCACGGCGGCTTTCTTAATAAGATGTATTATCTGGAGCGTGACCCTGGCCCCCGGTTTTGTTTTAAAAGTGCCTTTTTTTTGCAGGAAGGAAATACCCACGATAAATTGTCCTACTCCATTTACATCCGCCAGATTTCCGGCCGCCGCGTCCAGAGATGAATGAGTTTCGATTCGGCCCGGGTTCCGGTCCAAGGGAGCCTGATCGGACCCGACCATGTCCGCGTCCACGTCCAGTGAGTTTAACCGCGTTTACAGAGTGGTCACCGTCCGTGATAACAACCCAACCCGGACAAAGAATAAAACCACCCAAAGCGGACCGCGTTTAACAGCAAAGCACTCGCAAAGCACATGCTCTGCAGGTAGTGATACTTGGACTGCATTTTGCAAAGGTACACTGGAAAAAAAACACATCGGATCTAGAGTCCAGACTCTTAAAAACATCGACAAGAAAAAATACTCTTGATTCAATCAGATTTAAGCTTAAATCAAGAACCAAGCCTCTTAATTCGAGCGGATTTCCTTTCGATTTAAGCTTAAATCTGATTGAATCAAGAGTCCATTTTCTTGTCAATTTTTTCAAGAGTCTGGACTCTAGATCCAATGTGTTTTTTTTCCCCCAGTGTACTACAATTCTGCCGTGATTGCGAAGAGAGCAGTAAGTGCAGAAATGAAGTTTCAAGAAAACGGGCTCAGAAGCTCCTGATGGAAAAACGTATTGAGAGAAGCCTCCGTTCTTCATCAAATTACCAATTAATCGTCCGAACGACTCCTAGAAATCGTTTGGATAGTTAAAAATCGACTGATTTTATTTCCTTTACATAAGAAGGGTATTTTTCATTTTCATGCTGAGTTCTTGGCGGGCAAATGACCGTGAGTCCTATCTTGTGCATGCTTGTGTGGTTGCGTTTTGGGCACATAACAAACACACATTTTCAGGTTAGAAATTTGCATAAAGCCCTGGATAGACGATCAAATTCCCGAACCAATTCCGATCAAAGTAGCATCAAAGGGTCGGGAGTCATCAGTCTTAAACTCATTAATTTGCTTCATTTTAAAATGAAAACTTGGCAGAAATGTTTCCGGCAGGAAATGATGAATGGTGGCACTCCATTCTGATCTTACTTTGAGCAAATAAGTGCGGCCCGTCTAAATTTGATGGTAGATGGTCAGTCATCAGCATGTCTACTTTGATCGGAGTTGGTTCGGAATTTGATCGTCTATCCAGGGCTTAAGAGGGCGGTACTTTACTTGAAATCATTGTTTATATTGGTTCTATGAAGGGATATTGCCACTCACTGCTGTCTTGCCTAATACTATGTCATTTTTTCCGCACTTACGAAGCACTAAACGGCGCGGGTATACTTTTGACAGAATATTTCATTGAAAACAGAACTTGCAAGATCTGGAATGGACTTACGGCGTTATTCTATAGACGGTGGCATAGTTTCTTTCGTCCTCATTTGGGCATTGTGCGAGTGCCGATTCTATTTTCTCCATGACAGAGGATTGGGCGCAAAAAATTGCCAGAAAATACTGCACTATGCTCTCGGGATTTCGGAGCAAGAATTAAGTGCTCCTGCAAAGTTGCAAGGAAGGAAATTGGATTAACGCTCCCGAACATTAGTGCCCAAGTTTTCGCATTATACCGATTCCATGAAGGGCATGCAGAAGGACCCTGCGAAAGAAAAACATTCGGAATTCCTGTTGATTGAAATTAATATCGAAACTTGGGCGAGTCGCCCCGTCTCGTATAGTCAGTCTCGCAGTCACTGTATTTTTCTTCGCCGAGCTATTGCTTATCTATAGCGCCATCGTTTTAAACTTCCGTAGCGTTTAAAATCCGCGCCCCGCCAAAGTTTTAATCTTCTCCGGCCGCCAAGTTTACTCGACTGCATCCTGCAACGATCCATTGCCAAAACACCGCGTTTTCCCGCGCACGAAAACGTCGCAAAGACCAGGCTAGACAACGGCGCTTTTATCTGTTCGCAACGAGATTGCCCAAGCCAGTTTCAAATAAGCTATTAATGCTGCTTTGGCCCATAATTCCTGGAATTCCACTCGCTTTAATCTATTCGCTGACAATGCGTCAGAAAAAATTAAGAGTCGAGCATCCGTGACTGTCTCCCGAACAAAGAACATTACCGAACGCATCCGAAGAATTCTCGAGATGAAATTTCATAATTAAAAGAACTTGAGTTTATTGAAGAATTTCCCTCTTCGACGAGGCTTTTACCTGTTAGTCTTTTTCCTCTTGTTCAAAACAAATCTTCGCTCGAGTCTCCTCAGCCCTGGCCGAGGGCTTATCCACCAAGATTTTATGTATTATCCCTCCCCCTACAGTTTTTTTGTCGAACCATCAACAGTGCAAACCAAAAGATTGAGGGGACGCTGAAATCCATCTCCGTGTTTTTCATCATCTTTCATCCATGAGAGGATCTTTAAGAAGTTCTTCCTTCTCTAGTTTTCATATTCGAACGTATTCAGGGGCAGATCTAGCAATTTGGCAACACCGGCCGGTTTCCTCCATTTAAGCTAATGCTAAATGATCGATTCTTGTCGGAGCACCTGGCCCCTCCAAGAATCGATACATTTCCATAGGTTTAAATGGAGAAAAGACGATGTTGCCACTTTGCTATATCCGCCAAAATGGACCCAGTCATGAGTGTGTTCATAAAAGTCTCAGGGTCCAAGTCACAATGGAGATAGTTCTTCGCAGAGATAGTAACTTAAATACGTTCAAATGAATAACGTTGAGTGGACTTGTCATAGGTAAATTACAAGTTTTGAAAAAATACGTACGTGCGACAAATGACAATGTACGTTAACTCGAGATGCACACAACATTTTAGCGGCTCTGGTGCTTGCACTAGAGCTGCTATTCCGGACGGTCCCAGCTGGGGAGTATCAACGGACCATGTTACATTGGAGAGACCGCGTGTTGGTTGATGGGAATCGGCGCCATTTTCTGCTGTTTAGGGGGGACTGATTTTATTTTAATTGATATCTTTTTCTTGTGAGCGAATGCTATGTTGTGTAGTGTATTTTTGGAATCATGGTGATACTGTCAATAATTCAAAACGGGTCTGTGCTCTAATCTTGCACTAGAAAAAATGTACTTTACGTTTAAAATTTGAAAATTAAAATCTATAAGTTTTCGCGCTTTTTTCGAAGAATGCCGTGGTTGGAGCTTCCTAGTCATACTACTCGACATCAGCTGATAGCAAACAAAGGTTACCAAGGAAACCGTAAACGCGTAACAACTACCTACCGTCGCCAGAGCCAGAGCCGCTTTCCGACGCGAATGCGTTGGAGCTTCCTGCTTGTTTCTTTTAATGAGAGGTGACGTTACCGTAACAGTATTTGAAAACATGTTCATCGAAAAAAAGAAAATGCTGTAGTAACATCCCGGATGTTACGGTTAAAAAAATGTGCGACAACTCTTGGATGTTGCTATTAACATTCTGGCAGTTAACGTAGCATGATAGTATGTAACTTTAACAGCCAGAGTGGTAATGACAACATCCAAGAGTTGTTGCACATTTTTTTAACATCCAGGATGTTACTACAGCATCTCTTTTTTTCCGGTGTAGCGCCGTTTTCTCGAAAATCCACGTTACTATACTCGCGCCTTTTTCGACGTGGTTCCTCGCAAAAGGAACCTGAAGCCACTTCCTGTGAACCAATCAGGGTGGCATGAAACGTGAGGAAGAAATGAAAAATTGGAAATTTCAGGGAAATATTTCATGAAATTTAACGAGGCTGTGCAATATTTCATATCCTTCATGGGCTAGATTATGCAACATTACAACCCGCACTCTTCCACGTGAAATTTCAAGATTTTCTTTTTCCCTGGAGCGTCAGCCACTTTTTGACTGCTTGGGCAAAATAAGAGCTTTCATGGAATCTTTTTGGCCGTAGATATATGCAAAGATGGCAAATTAACGCAACCCCTAGATGACACAACCCTTGGACTGTCCCTTTACAGAATCAATGAAATTATCATAAAATGAGATGATATGGCAACTTACAAAGACTTTTGCCTGCGGACGCCGATAAGAACTACAATCATTGCATACCTGGAACAGAGTATCAAAGAAAATTTAGAATTAGTAAAACGCAAGTTTGTACGTAAATAATTCAGTTTAGGCAAGAAAATAACCGAAAAATATCGGAAAACACACATGAGAATGCCATACCTCAAACGATATACAAACAAAGTTAATCCTAATTCTTCAAATCTGGGAATGATTTGGATGTCTTTGTGCCAAAAGGAACTATACCCGGGTGGGAAAGATGGGATGTGCTCGTTTAGGCTGGATAAGGAAAAATGGGAATGTGGGAATTTATATGAAATGAGAGGGAAGTAAGAGCCAAAATATGCTAACTCATGAGCCGTGGGCGTATGACAAGAGCGTTGTGGACATGGCTCATGAGTTACAGATCACCGAACGTCGTCCCCGTTGTCGACGCTGACGTCATCGGTGTCGGTGCTCTACAATTGGACTGCATTTTGCAATTTGGAACTATAGATTCTGGCTCATCCGAGAAAGCACTTATGTGCATAGGGAAACCAATGACACATACGTTGTTTTTAAACCGGCCCAGAATTTATAGTTCCAAATTGCAAAATGCAGTTCTATTACAATTCCCTTTCATTTTTATGGCCCACAACTAACGAACACACCCCTCCTTTCCCACCCATCTCTCCTTCTTTTCAGCAGAAATACGTCCCTTTTCATCCGTAGTATCTCATCAGATTTCAAGTAAGTCCAACAAAATTCGGGTGTACGGTGGGCTAGTCATCACAAAAATCTGGTTTCAAATTTGGTTGATAAAAATGTTAGACCGTCAGATAGCTTCTGTATATTTTATTCATTAAAATAGTCAATAAAATTGGTAATTTGATCCGAGGTGAGAATGGATCAGTTGCGCTGGTCACAGAATCATGTTTTCATGCTTCATTTTTGTAGAACAGCAAAAAATAATAAGATTTTTCCGAACAGCAACTTTCTACGTTCAATATTAACCGAGAAATCACCTTTTGAAAAGTCGAGCTTTTGACATTATCTACCACGGTAGAGACACTCTTGGTTTCTTCCACTTTGGTTTTATCAGTCGGCGGGACGCACTTTTGCATTGGTTATTCAACCTGAAACTCGGAAGAAACCAAGGGTGTCACTACCGCGGTGGATGACGTCAAAAACCCGCCTTTCAAAGGGCAAAATCTCGGTTGATATTGAACGTAGAAAGTTGCTGTTTGGACAATTCTTACTATTTTTAGCTAATCTACAAGAATCAAGAATCAAAACACGACTCTGTGACCAGCGCAGCTGACCCACACTAGAAAAAAAAAAAAACACATTGGATCTAGAGCCCAGACTCTTGAAAACATTGACAAGAAAAAGGACTCTTAATTCAATCAGATTTAAGCTTAAATCAAAAGGATATCCACTCAAATTAAGAGGCTTGGTTCTTGATTTAAGCTTAGATCTGATTAAACCAAGAGTATTTTTTCTTGTCGATGTTTTTAGGAGTCTGGACTCGAGATCCAATGTGTTTTTTTTCCAGTGCATTCCGAATTATATATTTATTCCTGATACGTTTACAGGAAGCGTAGCGCTGGAGCCTATCGGGACCGAGAATTAATCTACAAATCCGTCACGGATACGAAGGAGGTGGGGAGATCGAGGGAGGTAGGGAAAGAGGGAGGGAGGAATGAAGGGAGGGAGGGATATGCGATAATTAATCAGGGCCGAATTGATATGTTCACTAATCGTCGACACGATTATTCTCGCTGTCCGTGAGACCGGTGAATGGTGATTCATGCCCCTCCACCCGTGATGGACGGTGTTTTGAGTAGCTCCACCATGAGATGTCCTTCCATGCCGATGTAATCTACAGTGCTAAGGAAGAGCGTCGTATGTGCTCTCGGAATCCTACGATGGAATACGAAATTTCTGGGAAAATTGGGAATTTTTTCCTTCGAATATTTCGAATACACAGTTGAAAAAAATCCTGTTTTGTGCTACTTGGTGTTACTTTCTTGCCTCAGATCAACCCAAAGGACTTGGTTGAAGATATCGACGGTGTAAGTCCGCGACCACGTATCTCGTTTGCGGTGTTTGAAAATCTCCGCTCCTACTTTATTTGTTTTATAAGAGAACGAATCGACATTATTCCTTGAAATTTTCGCAGAATTTTTTTGGCACTGAGAGGAAAAATCACTGCAGCTTTCAAGAATTGCCGTTGAGCAGTTTTTCATTTAAAAAATAAAGTGGAAAGTCTCTGGAAGTCTGCAAAGTCGCAAACCGAGATACGTGGCTGGGGACCTACACCGTCGATATGCTTTCTGTCACTGCCAATCATACATTTATGGATATATAAAGCAAACGCGTGATAGGCACTGTCAGAAATATGACAGAACTAGGAGGCGAAATTAGAGCTTGGTAGCTGTCTATTATCGGGACCATCCGCGGAGAACTGACGTTTACGCGAGAAATCTATGTCTCAACCAGAGCTCCTTCAAACATCCATACAGACCACCCGCCGACACAAGTGCGGGAATGGTTGCATCAAAGATTTGGACTCAAATCTACGAAACTAACAATTTTGGTTTTCATGCTCGCAACTGCTTCTTTGGGCTATGGCTTCATTATTGATTCAAATAGCTCCTCTTCTTTGCTCTACACAGTTAAGAATTTTCGTGTTTGGTGTTACTCTGTATTACTTTGTGTTGCTTTTCTGTGCCAAATCAACACTAAGGACTTGGTTGCTCAACAAAATGTTGTTTTAAATCGACCCGTACCGTTCGTTGCTCTGAGACGTCGGGGAATTAAGGAAGTGTCCTGCTGAACTTTTGTACTCGTCTTATCCTCCTATTCGCACAGACAAAGAGCGCGACTTGCGAGCGGCTGGCGCATTGGATTACCACCGATGTGATTTAGGTTCGATCCCGGTGGCTGACGACTAGTATTTGACAAAGTTGCAGATATTAAACACAAAGCAGATTTGGTCAATTTGACACAGGGAAAACTAATACAAAAAAAAAATCAACCAACTGATTATGTTACTTCGTGTTTCCCATATTAACACAAGATTTGGTTACTTTTTCTTACCGTGTATTTTAAAGTACACTTAAACATGAATATGGGAAAATCGCAAGGGAAAACGTATTTTTTCGTAGAATCGTTTCGTAGCCAATGTTGTTTGGCTACTTTTTACAAAAGGCGGTCCAATTTCAGACTTTGCAAAGCGCTTATCGTTATTTTTGAGCGGATTTCCGCGTGAAGCAACTTCTCTCTAAGCTCACCCTCCAGTTTACAACAGACCTTTTCCTCTTCAAGTAGACAACAAATTCCACGTCGCGGGGCGGCCATGCACCGCGGTAAGTTAGAAGCCGTAAAGTGACGTTATTTAAGGCCATGGAATCTCCCTCAAGTTACAGTCGAGTCGATTTTTGAATCGATCAATAGATTCCTATCTCAGCGATGTTATCTATCGATTAAGTTCGTTCGATAACGATTCGACAATCGTCCCACTCCTAAGCACCCATGAGCCGCGTATAATTATTATCAAACGCAGGAGCAGATAAATTTCCCCGAGATTTCCTTCTTTCCAGCCTTGAGAGGTGCCGCACAGTGGATCGAGTCAATTAGTGGGGTCGGACATTAAATTTTTGCTTGAAACTCCAAAATTTCGATATTTATTCCGTCACATTTTAAACTTTAAGGGGTGCTGATAGAAGAAAATTTGACGAGGAAACCGATGGAGCCACTTTTAGAGCCTCACATTTTTTTAAAGAACGGAGTTATAAGCGTTTAAAGCTTCGAAAGTTTGTCCGACCTCTCCAATTGACTCGGTCCACTGTATCCTGGGGGCTAGGGTCGGGGGTAACGAGCGGAAGTTCCCCCGGTATTCTTTATTTTTCAGCCCCCCCTCCCCCGCCTGGGCTCGAATCAGCCCTCACCGCACGGGTCTAATCTTCCTCCTGAATTATGATTTTTAAAATGCTTAACCGCACCCGTCTTTATTCGTCCCATTTTCACGTTCGAAGTATGGAGTCTCCTCGCGTAAAATCTTGCCTACCTCAAGTCGTTTCCTTCCCGGGCGAAAGGATGTAGCTCGATTCGTACGGTTTTGACTGCGAAATCAGTGTAACCGCAGTTCACGTTGCTAGTTTTTCCCTCGTGCATCACCTTTTATTGAGAACTAAATTAATTTACGCCTAAAAGTATTTTTTTGAATTCATCTCAAATTTTGAAAAATGCACTTGATATAAGCACGAAGACAAGATAAAGGGCGTTGACGAAGAGATGTCGCGGTATCTGTTGCCCGATAACCTCTGGGAAGACAGGCATATGTGGCGTTTGGGTGTCGCAGGACGCCAGAGTGCGTTGTAGAGCGACTTTATTTATAAACATGCCAGTTGATAAAATCCCGTTTCGTTACTTGTGTTTTGGCGGGTTGCCATCGGCCATGTTGAATATTGCGTAGCATCCTCGTGCGCAAGGGTTGGATGTGACAATTTCCCCCAACGAATTGTTCACCTGATTACCTGGACGACCGCCTAAGAGATGGGCACAAAACTGGATCCCTCCTCCTGAGGATAATTGAAGTTTTATGCTGTTTTTTATTGATTTGACTTGATTTTTATTGAGTCCTCTATTTTGAGTGATTTTTAGACTTTTAGATTTTTCATATTAATATAGTTCATTTTGCTCGATACTTAGTGAAAAAAATAGTTCTGTTTGCAGGGCTCCTGCACTTCTTTGGTAACAGTCACAGAAGCTTCCGTTATGAGGACAGAGTACTCTGCTCCCACGACCGAAGTTCTGTTCTCGCAACAGAAAAATTCTGTAAATGTAAAAAAGAAATTGCAGGAGCCCTTTGAACAGAAGGTTCTATCGTCAGCACCATCTATTTTTCCTGTGCTGGATGGCCTCACAAACAGGGCTATGCCCTAGTCGTTCGTAGAAAAAGAGGAAGAAGAAATGTTCGCCTGTGCCCTAGTATCGTTATGAAACCGGAAACTGAAAAAAATCATCTCTTTAACGCAGATTGTGAAGTTAGGGGTGCATTCAGACTTTTCCCCTGCGCTCACAGTGACTCTTGAGCCATTTTCTAGATGAGACAACACTTTTTTCTGCTCTAGCTAAAGTTTACAACAGGCCCACTCCACAGTCAACGTTATATTCCATGGGTATTCTCAATTTTTTCCATCAGTAGAAACCCTTGACTTATTTTTCCAACGTGACTTCCTTTCAGAGGTTTTCCGCGCTTTTAAAAACATGAAGGTCTGATTTGGGGTCTTCATCAAGAGACACCCCTCGATTTTAGTTGCCACGGCTTTGAAAGTTGCGGCTGCTATCGGATTAGGGGTGAATTTAAAATGTTTAAGTAAACTTCCGTTGCGCCTTGCGTACCTGGGGGCCCCGGCCTGCCCCCGGGGTCAGGATCCCTTGCTCCATTTCCCGACGCCGCCCTTCCAAAGTTTCACGCTCTCGCCCCCACCGGACTCGATGAGTTCACAACTTCGCGGGGAGGAGGAAGGGGTGAGACCAGGATTGCCGAATCATTCGAAGATACTCACCCCTTCACAGCATATTATCAAAAATAAAAAATATGGATTTGGCAATGTGGCAAGATGGTCGAGTTTTGACAATGGTCGGAAACTTTACTCGAGTTAAGGAAAGCCATTGATTGAACCACCGAAACCAAAGAAGCGTGGGATTGATTCGTCAAATTGAATTAAGTGGCGCATTTTTACGCAACGACGAACTAACTTGAGTTGTTTTGCTTTGCTTTGTCGGCATTCATTTCACTGTTACGTAAAAAAAAAAAAATTAAAAAAAAATCTTTTTCTAATTGATGATTTCCTTCTGTGAAGTTGCAGATTTGCTTCATTTACTACAGCCGTTTTCAGCTTTATCATTTTATCGTCGGGTTCTAAAACGAAATGCAAACGTAATTACTGCTTTGATCTCGACACTTCATTCTTCGCAAACGGGCTCGCGAACCTAAACGATCCTAGACAAATTACAAAATTTGTATTTGCACAGCAAAATCACCATGATTTGTTCTTTTTCTCTATTTTCTCAAAAACAAACTAACTTTATAAGCCTGCCAGACTCGAGTAACACGTCTTTTCGTGCCTTCCAAGTATATGTATCAAGGTAGGATTGTACGATTTCAATTCATGGTTTAAATACATTTTATTGAGCCCATTTGCTCATTGAAGTAACATCTTGCCGCCGATAATTGGCTGAAAAACAAAACGCCTTCAATTTTGTATACATGCAACCCGGACAACCATTGAGCACGTTTTGTTGCATCAAGGAGTTGGCCTTGAATAACTTCAGATTGCGATACGGAACCATTTTCAGTGGCCTAGCAAGCAATAACCCGTTAGTTTTCCTAAGCAAATTGGCACTCAGTCTTGAGTGGACGATGAAGGGATCGCATTGGTAGAGGCGGGTAGCGGGTGCTTGGAATGGACAAAGATTGTAGATCATGGACTAACTAACAAGAATTCAGGAGAGACTCTTGACTTAGTCTATTATTTGCTCTTTCCTTCGATGATAATCACCCGTTTAAACCAATAGGGTTGCTTCATTTTCCTATTGTGAGTTCACTTCAACGATCAGTCCGCTGATTTATACAAGAGATATGAATTAAATGAGGTACGATACCAAACCCTGGCAAAATTAGAACAAAATCTTCTGGATGAAAAAAAAAACCGTAATAAGTTTTGATATAAAAAAGGATCCCCTCCTCCCAAGGGATCACAGAGCGATCTATTGAAATTCCGAACGTAACCCGAGTAAATTCGTGCAAAAATCACGTTCAGCAAACCAAGGTGCAACAAATCCTTCGGGATGATTATTACAATTGATAGAAAATGAAGATAACGGGAGAAAATAGCGGTCCTTTCGGTTAAAATGGTTGGTTCTTACAAATCAAGGGGGAACATGATGGAATAAACCGTGGGGTCTCTCGTGGGTTACCGTTTGAAATCGCTCCCTTCTTTTTTGTCTATCGCTTTGTCTAACGATGTCAATAATTAGCCCGCAGTGTGCAACAATCCAATCCTAACAAACTGATTGTCATAGACGCACGAGTCGTAAAACAGTAAGTTGGAATTTCTTAGTAAAAGTTAGGGTATCTCTTTGAGGGAAAATTGTGCTCATGTGAGTTTTTCCCCCTCTGTAATGAGATTTCCAGTTTTCTGGATTTTTACAGGATTGCCGCGTAATTTGGAAAATGAAATTCCCTGAAATTTCCCTGACACGTTTTTGTAGAATTCCCTGACAATTGGAGATATGACAAATGGTTAAGAAGACATTTGAAAATAGTTTTTAGGCAAAATTTGTAGTTCGAAACCTCAAACCCATTTTAGAAATCAAATAAAGGAGATATAACAAATTTTCTCTGACATTTCCGTCATTTTCCCTAACATTTCCCGATTTTTCAAGTATTCCCACTGAAAAAAAAAGTGAAGTTAATTTAACATTCTTGATGTAAAAAAAAGTGTGCGAGAACTTATACGCCGCTAAATTACCCGCCACGGCAGTTAGTTTTACATCTAGGATTTGCGAAAGTAACTGCTGTCGCGGGTAATTCAGCATTTTATAACTTCTCGCACACTCTTTTTACATCCAGAATGTTAAATTAACTTCAATTTCATTTCGGTGTATAGCAACCCTGATTTTGAACGCACGTTGCCTAAAAAATCCCGAAATCCAACCCTGTCCTCGATTTATCAACATGGCCAAATCGGTTTTCGCTTTTCATTTGTGGCGAAGGTCGGCATCGATGCTGGTATCATGTTCCTGCCAATATTGCTCGTGTATTCATTTTCCTTTTTCTCGGCTCCTGCTACGTGCCCCCCTCATGAGATATCAAGGAGCTTTGCCAAGTTCACCTGGCCGCCCCGGCCGAGGAGCTTTCGATTAGCGCAGCGATCGCGAATCGCGGCAACTCCCTCACCGGCCTCGAGCGAGATGAAACAAAGAACATGTATTTTCCCCTTTGACACTGAGTGTTGTGCTTCCTCCTTCCTCATCCGCTGCCTTGTTTTGTGTGCATTCGAACCGCCGATATCATTATTATATTACGTCATTTCGCCCGAATATTGTCAAGTTGCCGTTGTTATCCACTGCTCAAGGAAGTAGCTTAACAACGGCGGGCTCATAATAGACCACTAGACAAGGTACAAATTTAAGCATTCTGATACATATTTCTTAACCACAATTTCACGCAAAACACGATTCGTGCAACGAAAATTACTGAAATCAATTCCTAACGGAGATATTAACATTTTTATTGCACATTGGTTATGAGGAATTTGAACTTCCCGCTCACAAGAAACTCAAAGCTCTACATGAGTCAAATCGCGCACTACAACAGTTTCATGATAACGTTTAGCGCGCGATGTGAATCACGTAGAGCATTGAGTTTTCATGAGCGGGTGGTTTCAATTCATGGACCAACAATCATTAAATATCTTCGGAAGGAGTTGATTTCGGTAATTTTTGCTGTGCGTATCGTGTTTTACGTGAAATTTTGGTGAACAAACATGTATCAGAATGCTGAAATTCTTACCTTGTCTAGTGGTCTATTGAAATTGATATGGCCTGGTTATACGCTCAAATTTCCGTCTAATTCCGATCAAAATGATGACCAAGATGGCGGTCGAGAGTTATCTAGATTGATGAGTAAATATTAAAACAGCGTGTTGATTGAAATAAGCATGAAATAAGCACGGCTGTGTGGAAATCAGATGAAGGATGAGCCCCACAGCTCCATCATCTGTCATCAAATTTTTGCAGGCCGCAGAAATTTGATGGTAGATGGTGCGCACCAGTCACCATTTGATCGAAGAGCAATCCTCATGGTTGAAACTTGCCGTTGTTAAGGCTAAAAGGAAAATGATGAGCTAACCGTAGCAGGGTGTCTACTTAAATTTAATTCTTGATTTTTCTGATATTTGCCTGATATTTCGCGCGAGTAAATTGAAACTCGTTTGATTCAAAAAATCAACATGTTTTATGAATTGAATCGAATGTTTGAAAAATGCTTGAAGCGCCTATAATTTCCTATTCCACGATCGATTTTCATGAGCTTTTCCTGATGACATTGACTTTTCTGATATTTCCTGGTTTTTACGGGTAGTGGACACTCCGTATAAGGTCTCTAGTGATTGGCCGTTGGATAATTCACTGTTCACCTCCTATATCGGTAGCAACCACCCGCTTCCACCAATAGAATCGCTTTATTTTCCCTCAGTTTTTTTCTCTATCGCTTTGTCTATCAATTTAAAAAATCAACCTGCTAGTTTGTTCTTTAGAGACATTTATGGACAACGCAATACTACTGCGCTAAATTGAAATTTAAATTTAAAAAAAAAAAAAAAAAAAAAAAAAAAAAAAAAAAAAAAAAAAAAAAAAAAAAAAATACTGTATTGCCTGAGAGCACACCGAAATAACCTTAAGAAAGAGGCATATCTCCAATCATTGTTTGGTGAGGAAAAATTGAGGACTGCCTCGGGAAAAGGGCGTATGAGGCTTGTGATGCTGCTAAGATTTTGCAATTTTTTATAGTATTTGCGACTGATGAAGTTAATGCACAGCCCACTCCCCACTTACTCCCTTACAATACTTACAATTAGTGGGGAAAAACTCGGAGCGAATTCAGGGAAAAATTCATATCAGAACTGACCTTCTAGTCGTTGGTTTGAAACGACTAGAAGGTCATTGATCCTTAAATAACTCCACCGACAATGTTGGTACAATAACCTACAGCCCAATTTTTACTCGCATGAGACTGGTCGTTAACCTTTAATTCAGCTCGTAACACAGTGACAGGTTTTTAAAACTAGGTCATTTACCTTCACATTCATTCTTTTAAAAGAAGTCGTACTTATTTTGCCTCACTGACCCACTTTAGTCATTTGAAGGCATGTATCGGGAGGTCAGGAAAAAGGGTCTTTCGGAATTGAATATAGACCGCCTACTTTTCGGATGACAAGAAAGGATTAATAAAAATGAAGCGTTCATTCTAATTAATTAATAAAGTTTTGAGTTCAAGACACAAGTTTCTTCGAGGTTAGAGGCGACGATGTCAATTCGTCCGAGAATCTATTATTTTTCGTACCAGACCAACGAGGGGGTCAAAGAGGCCTGCTCGTGCTTGGCAACGGCTCTAGTCGTAAGTCGTGGTTCAAACACCATTTATCATATCCGCGAAAATTCGGTCAAAGTATCAGAATCATAGCCTGCGACGCCCCATGTCGGAGAAGTAAGACTAGGATTAAACAGGTTTCATAGAGTTCCTTCATTAAGGAATTAGGAAAATTTATGGAGTCTATTCTTGAGTTGCTATGGCGGGACCTCCTTTTGACAGCAAAAAAATATTTGTGAGGAAAAAAATAACCTTGATCCACATTGGCGTGGTTTCTAGGGGAGCCATTGAAACAAAAGTTGGGAGTTTTTGCAACTCAGGATCGGATTGCTGAACCAATTGCTTAGTTATTTGGTCATAATTCATGAGCAAGTCTGAGTGCTGACTTACGAAAATAACGTACACATCATGGCTATGTTTTCACAGTCTAATTAGAATTTTTGATTCCTTGATAAATCCCGGTTTTAGACCCCATGCTTAAAACATACTGCATTTGCTTACCTCTCGCCAAAAATTCCCTTTTGCGGTGGTATTTTTGAATGAAAACATTTTCAATATTTAAATTATCTAGACAATAAAATCTTCTTTACTATTCTAACAATTTAAAGATTCAAGACGTCGATGGTAGAGGCTCAGATAAAGCACGCCTCAAAATGGTCCTTAAGCGATATAAGAGGAGATTTTCGGTTTTTAGAACATATTTTCGGCCATTTTCATGGTTTTCCTAGAAATTTTTCATTCTCTCATGCATCTCCTAGTCTTAGACACCATTTTTAAAACATACTACCTCTACTTACGTCCCTCCACAACGCCCCTTTCCGGTTGCGAAATGGGCACGACCCATGCAAGCTCAATTGAAAGTATTTTAATGAAAATGAACTATATCCATTCTAACATGAGCCCTGAAATTCATAAGACTACATGCATGACAGGGCTCAAGTCACACTGGTCATAGTTCCATTTTATTTAAACGCGTCCAAGTCCACGAGCGAATTTTTCCACCCTGCGTCTCGTGACGAGGAGGTTGAGGGTCTGGGTGAGCGCGTCCGGACCTGGCCCAGGATCGGGAATCGGGATCTGGGGTTCGGGGTTCGGTTCCAGGAGGCGGCTCCGGCTGGCGGGCTCCGGGGGCTAATGCAAGTGGTGGCGAGTTGCCAGCAGTTAATTCTGATCTTAATAAACGCCAGCGTTTTCGGATTGCATGTAAATCGTCGCGAGATCTTTATCTCCTTTAAATTGCGCCCGGGGCTCCGTGTCGTCCCTGCCGCCGAGATAAAGAACCTTCGCGCCAAACTAACCCGCGCCTTCTTCCAACCGTCGCACTCGGGGCTCCAACCCGATTTATCGTGGACAACACTGAATTCCAGGGTGTCTACTTTAACATGCTGGCCAAAAATCGGTGCGAAAATACTGATTTTCTTAATTTTTTAAATTCCGTCTAACGGAGGTACTGAAAAAGCAAGGAACTTCTCAATCACTTCTTATTAAAAAAAAAAAAAAAAAAAAGTTTGAGTGGTACTATGAAAATAGTACTTTTTCATTACCCTTGTTTGATGAAATTCGAAAACTTTCGAAAATTTGAAATTCTCGCTGGAATTGCGACAAAAATGATTTATTCCAAAAATTTCACCGGTGGTTTGAAGATTAATTGACTGCACCATCGCAATCTTGCGGGCAAATACCACTAAAAGAATCAACGCGCTGGGATAGCATCCCGGCTTTATAAGAAACACGCGTGCAGAGAGAAAAACATTTCAGATCTTCTTGCGGAATTTCTGCACTTTTCCGGTACTTCCGGGCCGCCCTTAAAAGATCAGTACTATTTCTAAACTTTCCGGAAATGCCGGACCAGTATACACCCTGGTTTTGCTTTGAATTTAAGTTTAAAACAATTGCCATGCATCAGCCTCGTAAGCACCGAATCAGATGCATTTCAAAATAGGAGAAATCAGTCTCAGCCTCGTTGATGCACGAGCACAAAACGCCTTCATTCCGGCTGATAGAATAGAATATTCTTATGTTGGGTCCTCTCTTATTCATAATTGGATGTATTTCTATCAAAGGAAACTATGTGTATTCAGACACGAGCCCCGAGACCCATAAGAATATGTGCATAACAGGGCTCACGTCATAATGCACATAGTTCCGTTCGATAGAAATACGTCCAATTTTTAAAATATGACCGTAGAATGATCTTCGGGGGGTTGGGCCGTGTAAGCGGCCAGGAGCCGTATCCCCTAGTAATTACTAAAACTCCTGAGTGGGGGCGAGAACGCCCACTCGATCAGCATCGAAGTCGAGGGACAAGGGGGGCAGGGTGCCCCGCACCCCGCGATCCGGGTCGGATTGACTATCAACTCGATTTGGGAGCGAGCACAAACATGAATATTTGCTCTGCATAATATCGTGTCAGCAAGTGAGTACTCGGCTGAGCGCCGTTTAGCAGTCGGCGAGTACACGCCCGCGCTCGAGCCCGCACTCAGCGTATCTTTGATGCATTATAAACACCGGCTCCGTGCATCCCCTCCGCATCCGATATTCATGGCCAGGAGCTCGAGCAGCCAATTTTTCCCTATTATTCTAATCGAGTTGTTAACTTCAGACGCCGCCTCGCCAGCCCGGGATCCACGCTGCAATTGGGCCGGCAGGAAACTATACAGCTAACAATAAGTTCTCCCACATGCAGTAAGCTAGTCTAAGACAGCCTGGATTTAAATCTTGATAACTAACATTGTAAATGAGTAAAGTTTTGAGTAAGCTTAAGATAGTCTGTTCTTGGAATTATGATTGAATTTCACTTGGAGAACCATATCCATTGCATGTTGAAGCTTCTTTTCTTGTGGTGCTTTCAAGACCATGTTATCACGGGAATAAGATTTAAAAATTTCACTATTTATGCAGTTTCGACTGATTCACCCATAAACAAAGTACCTGCGAAATGTTGCAAAAATGATTAAATGAAAAATAGGAAGTTGATATTATGTTTCAATAATGTCAAAAATCATACTTCAATTCTTACTAAGTATAAACGTGCCTAAGTATGTGCCTTCACCAAAGTAAGTGCACTCATACTGCCAGCCTTCCCAATCCGTCACCTTTCGGCCAAAATATGAAAAACGCCATGCGACGTTTCTCCTTACGTAGTGATTTAACCTATGATTTAGTGAAATCAAATTTTTTACGGAGTTTTATACGCTTTTTGGTGCTAATTTCACCTCGCATTCACATCACTCGAGGTTTTTAAGCCCTATATGAGCCTCCGGCGCCAAATTTTACCGCCCGATATTTAAAAGCGAGGGTTTTCTCGAGGAACCTAAATAACTCATCGTGCAAAAATATGCCATCATCGGTATTTAACCCCGATCATTTTAAACCCAAATTGGTACACGCTACGAACTGGATCCGTATATTTGCACGTGGGAAGGGTCGGCAAAGCACACAAAATAACATTATTCCACGCGATCTCTCCGACTTCACTCAGAATCGAAAGGATACTTCCGAGCAGTGGCGTGGCGAGAATTGCGATTTATCGATTGTTATGCCATTTAAACCTATGAAAAAAGATCGATTATTAGGGTGTTTGCAGCGAACACCTTAGTAATCGATTATTTACCATAGCTTTAAATAGCGAGATATCGATAATCGATTATTCACGCCACGCCACTGCTTCCGAGCACCTTGGGACAGCAACGAAGCAGAGAGATTTGCGATGCATCGGCGCGGGCTAAAGAGAGCAGAGCTTGAATGATCGATTATCGATATTTCCCATTTGAAGCCATGGTAAAGAATCGATTTTTAAGATGTTCGTTGCGAACACTCGGTTTTTCGATTCATTTCCACAGGTTTAAATGGCACATCAATCGATATATCGCAAAGCACGCCAAGCACTGAGAGAGAGTTGCATCCGTGATTACCTTCCGCGGCGAGAGGTTGAGAGGTTTCATTTCTTTTTTGCTCTGGAGACCCCATGACAGGCCGAAGGCTTTTACTCTCTCGTCTCTATGGAGATACCCGACTCTACGTGAACAAATACCGTCAGGGCCCGGTTTATTGGCTCGACTAGAGTCTGAAATGCATCGGATGCGGACGCTAGCCCGATGCAAAAAATGCATCAAGCTAGCATGCATTGGGAATTATTATAACCCTAGAAATCGCATTCGTTTCCTTAAAGCGCAACGAATTTTTGACCATTTTAAATTCCAAACGTGTTTATCTCGAATTAAGGGTTTTGCGTATAGCCTGTTATTGCAAGCACCTCGGGATGCACTCGTTTAAAGCTTTTGGGTGCCTTGTATTTCATATCACAATAATATCTATACCAGCCTTTTAAGCTGAAAATCAGAAATCGTCACTTTTTGAAAACGCTCAACCATACGCCTGTCAACTCAAATTTTAATAAATTGATGGGCTTTCCAAGTGGCACAGTTTACAAGAAATCGCAGTCACGTGTTCAAATCATAGATACTGATTTGGAGTGTCGTGTAGGTTGTCTAACCACTGATTGAAGGGGCTCTTCTTATTGGAATTCATTGAAATTAAATTAAAGTGAGTTGCGATATCTTTTTTCCGCACTACCAATCGCCTACCTTGCTGAAATATGGATAACATTTTTTTGATCGTATAAAATCAGCATTTATCGACCAAATAAAGTCAAATGTTGCAATTTCATAGTAAAAAAATTTCAATTTGATTGCATTGAATTGTAAAATTATTTAAATATTGACGCTCCACTGAGCTGCTTGGGTCATGGCGTGAAGCAAACCGTGTGTGGATATTATTTCGACACTAAATATAAGAAATTCATGAGCTTCCAACATGCACGTTCTAAAATTCGATTCCAGTTAGACTACATTTTGCAATTAGAGGCTAAAATTTCTAGCTCAGTATAGAAATGAGTTATCTACCATTCGTTTCTCTATGCACATTAGTGGTCTTACAGAATAGCCAGAAATTTTAGTTCCGAATTGCAAATTGTAGTCCAATTGATTTGTTTACTGCTGAGCTTTATTTTTGGTAAGGCCACAGCCTACTTCGCCAACTTTAATTAAGAGGCTTGGAGGACAAGCCGCGTATGTGCAGTTTTCGCTACTATACTACTACATGATTGAAGTTCCGAAATTACATGGATCCTTCTGGCGGAGAGAAAATTCAAACTGACTTTTTCATACTTAAAAATTGTAATTTTTGAGCGAATTTCTCACAGAATATGCTTTAATACTAGCTTTTCTTGAAATCGTCAATAACTCAATTTTTTCAAAAACTTCAAATACGCTCCTTATCCTCCAAGTTCCTCAACTGATGATGCTCCTTTTTTCTTCTTTGTCAAGTTGTATCATGGTACTCACATTTTCTTTTTCGCCCGATGAGAATTTAAGTTGACAACCGAAAAATTCACAAGGGATGAAAAAGGAAATGCGAGTACCATCCCTCAATAGACTTTAAAAACGCATATCTTACGACGAGATGGGAGCTAATCAGAAGCGGATCGCACACGTCCCAACTCTTTCGATAAAGGGCTTCCCAGCAACCCGAGCCGGAAGCAGAGTTTTCCCGTTCTCTCTCTCGGTCGGAGGGGGCGGGGGTGGTTTTAAGTGTAAGTTTCGACCGGAAAGATTTCGCAAGATTCGCCGAGTCGACTTGTGTTGCATGCTAATCAATATTTATCGAGAGCGTCTGAGCCGGGGACGGGACCGGTATGGCCGACACTTATCCATTCATAAGGCGCGCGCCGCCACCCCCTCCCTTCATGCCCAGCGCCAAGCCCCATTTACATCCTGGCCAGCTTCGGGAAGTGTCGCTTCTCCACTCCCGAGGTGTTCCAAACTCACGCACAGTGGGTTCAAAGACACGATTTTCGGTGCACTCGGAATGAGTTGGGAAGCGTGCTGTCGCAACTGAAAGACTAAGATATATATGTCGTAGGCAAATAGTAAAATCAGGCATTTTGTCAAATGCCTAGGCAAATAGTAAAATATACTAACTTAGATTAAAATGCTGGTTCTTTTCCTAATTTTAGACAAAATAATCAATTGCTCTTGTAAGAAAAAATTCTCGGTAAAAATTTGCATCACACAATAGTATTTTAAACGATTTTTAGCTCCTGAACAGACACTCATCTTGAAATGTTCAGCATGTCATTAAATACAGAATTTTTATAAAGTGAACATATAAATATATGAGAAGGAATTGAAGAGGTAGAGAAAAAAATAGTTCGTAGGTTTGATGAGTTATTTTTCCAAAAAATATTGAAAATTCGCGAGCTCTTGGCCATAAATTCACAAAATTGTGTAAACCGTCAAAATTTAACTACCTGCCTAAGCATTTGACAAAGTACCTAATTTCACTATTTGCCTGCGACATATACAAAGAACACGAGGGGAAAGTGGAGCGTTCCGATTGGTGGAAGCGAGTCGATGCAATGGTAACAAAATGTACGTAATGGAATAACTGGATCGCATACAGCAAAAAGGAACCAGCGCGATTACAGTGTTATACAAATGTTGCCTCTTCATAATTATCTGAAACATCTCTCAGAATAGCAAATAATTTTAGCTTCCCACCAAATATTGTTAATTTTGAAGGAGTATAACCGTGTAAAATTTAATACGGTGCACATATTTTGTACTTCTAAAAAAAGAGAATTTGCACGATTTTGAAAGCACTGTAATCGCGATGGTTCCTTTTTGCTAAATGCGATCCGACTAACAGCAACCCACTAGAGACCTCGACTCTCTTCGGTTAAGCGCCTTTCCATTTCTGAGACACATCACGCATTACCGGTGCGTTAAAATAATTGTATCGCGCGTTTGTCATGAAAGTACACGTTCAAAATTAGGACAAGGGCAAAGGAACTACATGGATTTCATTTTGCGATTGGGAATTACTTTCCTGGCTCATCCATGAAGGCATATACCTGAATACGGAAACTAACACCATGAATGTTCATTCGAAAATGAGCCAAGGATTGTAGTCTCTTATTGCATAATGAAATCAAAATAAACCTGAAGACTTATTATTGAAATTGATAGACAAAGAACACGGAGGGAGAATAGAGGATTCCTACTGGTGGAGACGTGTTATTCCAATGGACATGGACAACGGATGTAAATAATGGATTGGCTAACGGCAACCCGCGAGAGCGCCCATTCTTAATTCGTCATTTTCCCCCTCGATCTTCAACAACTTTTTTGACCAATAGGATCGCTCCATTTTCCTTTTGTTTTCTTTGCCCATCAGCTTCTGTAGTCATCCCTCAGATGCTGTGTTGCCGATGATAGCAGTGACGAATACATCGCATCTAAAGACACTTTTAATACACGACCATATTTTGTGACGAACTTCGATCCTGCTAATTTTCCCCACGATAAATGATACTGGATACTAAACGTGCTCTTACCATGTGGTAAACTACGCTCAGATCCTACGGTATCGATGGTTAATCCTGTTCAGCCACTCACCTGAAACATACAAGAAAAGAAACGTATGAGATAAAATCATAATATTTTTTTTTTCTTCATCTTAGTCTTGTTCTTCAAAGTTCATGGTTTTGCCCCCAATGGGACAACATATGTACTTTACGCTAATCAGGGATTGTCACAAAGGAATAAATCCTTTTAAGGTATATCGCACTTCTAAGGCTCGTCTATCGAGAAGACCATCGAAGGCGAATCATTATAAATCACTTTCGAAAAGTCTGTTGGCAGCAATGAGTGCTCCAGACTGATTTATTTTTAATTTTTAATGTAAAATTTGGAGCCTGTTACAAACAGCATGATGTCTTAACCAGACGGCATTCACCAGGCGTAAGGCCTTGAAACATGTAACTCATCACGTTAAGATCCGGGGGGTTCCTGGGCTTCCGAAACTTCGCAGCTGATTTACCATATTCATGAAAAATGAGCCGTGAGCACTGTCAGGGTGTCTACTAAAACTGACTGGCAAAAAAAATCAGTACTTCAACGGTAATTCATGAAGAAAAATAGTAATTTTGCAGGACCTTCATTTACTACTATGAAAATCGGCATTGTTCGAAAATTTTAAATTCACGCGAAAACTGCGACAAAAATGACGTAGCCTGAAAAGTCAAAACTCATTGATTGCCTTAGGTCAACTGGCTGCACAATCGTGATCTGGCGGACAAAAACTTCCCTAAGAATAAATGCAAAAAAAAACCTGGTAAAAAAAACCTCTTGGACCAATGCCGCGGTGCATTGACTTAAGAGTGCAGTTTCTTGTCGCCGGATTTAAGAGTCTTGAACTCTTGTTTCAAGCGGATTTTGCATTGATTCAAGCGGATTTTGCATTGAAACAAGAGTCCAGACTCTAAAATCCGGCGACAAGAAAATGCACTCTTGAACCAGGAGGAATTCTATTTACCAGTGAGGGTTTGCATACAATCCAGGCTGTTTTAAAAATCAGGCGTAGCATGAAGCAAACAATTTCAATACTCAAGAAAAAACAGCCAGAATCACCTTCAAGAGTTTCTTGGTAATTTTTCTCGATGACAAAGTTCCGATTTTCCGAGACTTTTCACGGTCGAACAAAATTCCTCGACTTTTGGAGCGCTTGTCCCTCTGATAGAGTGGTTTACAAGCGAGAGCGCGTGGAGATTCTTCAAGATCTCATCAACCGAGTGAAGTCCAAAGTGTTCGGTCTTAGCACGTCTCGCCGAGAACCCCCCCCCCCCCCCCCCCCCCCCCCCCCCCCCCCTCAAGAGCCCCTCGGGCCGATCGGCGACGCGACTTACGAAAACTCACACTTGTCGCGACAAAACGGAACAAACGGGCCCCTGTTAATATTTCGACGACAAACCGCTCTCGGGTCCGCGGGGCGATGGGGACGCGATGGCGCGAGACGCTCCTAAAAGGACACATCTCTAGTGGGTTGCTACTTGCTGCGACTCAGCAAATTGGCAGACTAATCGCCTCGCTAACGAGAGAAATTCTCCAAGAGGTAACTCAAATTACTTGCAATAAGAGCGTCTTTTGTTGAGTTTTCTCTCTGAATTAGCTCTTTCTCTTCACTTGCTTTCGGCTGCGCTTTCCATCTCATGCTATGTTGTGCGTTTAATTGAAGAATATTCGTAAGTAAAGGATGTCTCAATTCGTCGCTCTCCTCACGAAAGAACGTAATTACATTCAACGCTGCCAAAATTCCCGCCTTCTGAACGAAATTATTTTGGGAGTTTCTCGCTAAAAACTTCACTGATTCTACCTCTGATCTTATGCAAAAATCGGAAAATTTTTCGATAAAAATTTGATAGGTATATTCTGCTTAAAAATTGAATAGTTTGAGTCAATTTTACAATCTTGGAATGGAGTTACATTCCTTGTCCTTTTTTTAGTCCCATTCCTTGCATTAGAGTGCCCGCGCGAGAGACACTTCCATTCTACACGATAGAGAGAGTTGTATCCAGAGATGAATTATCAGAAAAACGACCCAAAAATTTGACAATAAAACTCCGAGGAAGTTTTTTTTTAATTTTTTTTTAAAAAACTGAAAAACCGAAAATCAATATTTCAGGTTATTTAATGGAAAAACCTACCACGCTGGGAAAATATTGCTGAAAATCAATGCAAAATGAGCAGAATCATCAAATTTGGTCGACATCGGGGAGGAGATACAGAGGAGAGAAACGTTTCAAAAACAACGAGTATTAATTTTCTTCTTAACTCGGCAACTGTTTCCTTCCATGCTGTGTTTTTATCAGCGAGTTTTTCGGAGCTCATCGCCCTTGAAGGAGCTCTTTAGGACGGTAATGTCAGAAATACACGAAATTGAAGGAGCAGGGTAATGAAGAACACCAGGGCCATTCTACTCTAACTTCCCTCTCGTATCCCGCGACGCAACTCGAAAAAACTGGTCTTTTGTTCTTTTTATTAACACGCTCCGTGATAACATTGACAGTCCCGAGGTATCTTGACCCCAATTGGACGTATTTCCACCAGACAGAACTGTGTGCAGATGGGAAAGATGGGGTGCGCTCGTTAGTCGAGGGCCGTAAGAATGAATAGGAAATATAAAGCGCCAATGACGTCAGCGGCGACGATGAAACCGGATCCGACTGATTAACTGATAAGCCCTGCCCGCAACGCGCTATGGTCCAAAACTCAAGAATAGGAAGAAGCAAGTCGATTAATGTCTAAAAGATCACGAAAGTTTAGTAACAGATGTTTTTCGAGTCGCTAATCTCGAATTTGAGGTCAAATTTCCCTACATTTTAACACCCTGACGTATGAATTGTGGGCAAGTTTAAGGCAGGCTGCGGCACGGCGTACTGCCAGCTCGGAACGCGCACTGACGCCTACAAACCTAAGTGGATACTTCAAGCATTGCGCAATGCGTGAAGTATCCATTTAGGTTTGTAGGCGTCAGTGCGCGGTTCGCGCAGGCAGCACGCAGTGCGTCGCGCCAACGCCTACAAACCTATTTGGATACTTCAAGCATTGCGTAATGCGTGAAGTATCCCCTTAGGTTTGTAGGCGTCAGTGCGCGTTTTGCGCTGGCAGCTCGCCGCGCGCAGCGCAAACGCTCTCGTCACATGCCCACGGCTCAGGCGGTCCACAGCGGAGTCCCGTATACAGTTGGCGCATAGTTCCGTTTGATAGAATGTGAAATCCCGCTTTTCCAATACAGCAAATGGAGCTATGGAACAACTGTATGCGGGACTCATGAGCCGTGGGCATGTGTCTGGAGCTTTGCGGGCAGGGCTCATGAGATAATCAGTCGGATTCTGACTCTCCGGCTTCATCGTCACCGCTGACGTCATTGGCGCTTTATATTTCCCATTCATTCTTACGACCCTCGACTTACGAGGATTACGTAGCATGGTGTCAACGATCATGGTGTCAACAAACAGTTTTTCTAAGTTTTTGTTGACACCATGATCATCCACAAATAAAAAAATTCTGACCCTCATGAAAAATGATCACGGTGTCAACGATCACGACGTCAACGAAACTTAAAACTTGCCTCAATAACACATTTTAAATTTCAAGTCTTGTTTTTCTTGTGTTATTTCCTCTAACCTAACTTGACCTAACCTAACCTAACCTAACCTTACCCAACATTACCTTACAAGACCTATCCCACTTTCACAGAGCTTAACTTTCCCCGACCTTACCCTACATAACTTTAACCTTACCTACTTAATCTAACCGTACATGTCCTGATCTAAAATAACCTAATCCAACTATACGTGACCCAGACCTCTCCTGTACACTTAATTTTTTAATTTTACTCACAAGGAAGATATTTTTCTGTTTGTTGACATCGTGATCGTTGACACCATGCTCAGGGCCCAATTTTGCGTTTTACTCCCTGATCACGACGACAACAATCGTTGACTCCATGATCAGATTTTTGGTTTGTTGACACCATGATCGTTGCCACCATGCAACGTTACCCTTACGAGCACACTCCATCTTCCCCACCTGCACATAGTTCTGTTTGGTAGAAATACGTCCAATTTCAAAGCAAAAAGCAAATTTCCTGGTGAACTCATGAATTTTTTCCTTCCAACTTTCTCAGATAATTTTTTTCGCAATTCTACCTTAAGTTCCTGAAAATTTCAAGGAAAATATTAATTTTATCGAAGAAAGTTTGGCAACTCTCGGATGTTCGTATACGGCGTTCTTTCCTAGCATGGAAGTATTGTGGTGCGTAATTTTGAACCCTGATGTCTTGCGATATATTGATTTTAAAATGCTGAGGAGGCGATGGACCGAGAGATAAAGCGACTGGAAGTCTCGCAAAGAGAGAGAGAAAAAAAAAAAAAAAAATGCAACAAGTAAGCGAGCATGTATCCCTCGCACTGACCCGTTCGATGAACTGCCGAAGCGAAGGCGCGAACCCTGGAAAAACAAAAACACAATAAATAATAAAAAGGAGAAAACTTTCATTGAATTTCCAATCTACCTTTCTTGAGGTCACGCCGAGTTGAGCCGAAGCCACAGCTATAAATAACCGAATATAGAAGTATCGGTTAAGCCTCGCCGCGGGTTGCCAAATCGCTCAAAAATCCGCCTTCAGAGTAAATATGTAGTGGTACTTGAGAAAAAAAACCCCACCACATTACGCTGCTAAAGTACCACTACAAGATGAACCATTAGGCAAATTTAAGCATTATGATATTGATGGCCGGAGTACGAGGTTTCGCACTGACGCTTATAAACCTAAGGGGACACTTCAAGCAATGCGCAATGCGTGAAGTAGCCCCTTAGGTTTGTCGGCGTTAGGGCGCGTTTTGACACGTAGTTACGTGTCTCCATTTGCGACGTTGCAGACTTCCTGCCATACTTCCGTTTTTCTTCGGAAAAATAATCAACGTAATTTCTTGAAAACCTCCTCGATTTTTTCTTTTTTGACATCAGAAAACGGCTGCAGAAAAGTGAATCCTGTTCAGTTCGCTTGTTCCGCTTATAGAGATAAAACAGGAACGGAAATTTTGAAACGTTGCAATAGAGATAGGAGGGTTTTGCACTTTGGTCATCGATACATATGGATCCTCATAAAATTTCAAATTGAAGACGATCTGTACAACAAATACTAATTAAAGAGGTTTCCAAGGCGTCACGGATAGCCCTCAAAAATATTTGAGGACTTAAAAATTGCAGAAAATTTTAAGAAATTTCAAGGCATCACAAGCCTCGCCTATGCAGCAATAACAAATTAGTCAATTTATCAGAATATTTGACTCTGCCACTTCACGCGACCTGGAGCCGGAAAGGTAACTGCAAGAGCACACTTGCCAAATAACACACACACACAAAAAAAAAAACCGGAAAGTTGGAATGGGCATGGAGGGCATTCTCAATGATTAAAGGAGTTTCCGGTTATCAGTTTAATGATAAAAGGTTTGACTTTTTTGTTAGCGAGGTGTCTACTAAAACAGGCTGGCCAAAAATCAGTTCTTTTACAGTACTAATTCAGTACCTCCTCAACGGAAAAATTCAGTACTTCTTCAGTACCTCCATTTGACGAAATTTCAAAAATTTGAATTTCTCTCTCAAATTGCGACAAAAAAGAAAAACTCTGGACCTTCTGGCGGAATTTCCGCACTTTTTCAGTACTTCCGGACCGCCCTTAAAAAATCAGACTTCCTGGATATTCCGGCCTTGTAGACACCCTGATCAGCCAAAAACACCGTAAACGTGATAAAAATAATATGATTTCTCGGTTCGATCGTGCAACACGGGAGACTCCGGAATCATTTTCGCTCTCAAATTGATTTAAGGAGTCAAAGCTATCGAATTTTCGAATTATATATAGATATACGTGTATGGATTTCCTATGATTTACGGGCGGCTGGACTTACGCACTGTTTTTCACCCGGGCGGTCTGCGGATCCTCATTTATTAAAGCAGTATTTCAGGGGTTTCCAATTACGAGACCCCCTGCCACGTCACCGCGGCCTAATGGCCTCTAATATTACGCCATCAGACGCCCCGCCCCCCTTCACGGCCCAATTGCATTATCCCGCTAAAAATCCGGCAGATTAATAACCCCGCTTCGGATGATGAAATGCGAATGGACCAGCAAACCGGATAATAATGGACTATTCGAAAGTGAAAGGATTGACAAGACATGCGTCCTCAACGAAATTTCATGACAGGTGAAAAATGTTCTACGTAAAATGTCAATCCTGCTACGGAGTTTCTTTTTTTTTTTTTTTTTTTTTTTTTTTTTAACTAGCCCTCAAGGGCTAATCCCATCTGCTCATGAACCAGTTTGAGCCAATCCCTAACCTATTTTTATATTTAACCTTTCCCTTACCAGTCCCTATAGACCAAACTCCTTCCACCTGTAACATCTCGGTAGAAGCTCACCCTCCCCCCAGTTATCTCACTGGAATTTCATTAATTCATTCCATACCCTATTTCTAAAAGCTCCCAATTTCAGTTCCTCCCATTTCTCACAACCAAATAAAGTATAATCTCTCATTCCCTTAAAGAATAGCATACTATCCACATCCCTAGCGTCATTATATTTCAACTCTAAATTCCTTCCCTTTCTTCTATCTAATATTTCCAATAACTGATAAATTTTATTTTAGATTTTGCTGAAATTTCCCGCTTTTTCTTGATAATTATGACGAGATCTCCTAATTTCGGCGCGAATAAATTGGCACTCGTTTTATTGAAAAAATCAACATATTTAATAAATAAATAATATGTTTGAAAAATGCTTTGAGTATACTCAGAATTTCATGTTCCACGACCGATTTTTATGATATTTTCATGATAACATTGAATTTCCTGATTTTTTCCGAGTTTCCCGGTTTTAACTGATGGCAAAGACACGGTGTTGTAATGCAAGTACTATCCATCCATCTTAAAATTTCTAGTAAACAATAAGTCTACTATGATTGAAAGTTCGTGTTACACATGTCTAGCGTGATTAAAAATCCTTCGCGGGCAAATCTCTGATCATGAAAATTAAGAGTTAAGTCCAAAATGCTCGATTGTGGATTGGTCAATTCTTTGCGAGGTACAATATTTCTAAACAAGACTACTTACACTTCTTACTTTTCACTTTATTTCACGGTTTAAAATATACTGCGGAAATGTGCCGTTGAAGGACTTATTATCACAATAGATATTTTGTAACTTGGGCCTTTAATCATAGTGGACTATCGCCATCTAGTGGAAATGTTAATATGTGCATTTTTTCAATGGACAGACGGAACCACCACAATATGGAAATAGAGCAAGGGAAAGGACGTGGGTTGATGTAGGCGCAGAGATGCAACTATTCGTGTTTGATGGATGTCCATGTTGCATCTGCAAAATTGAAGGCGTGATGGCCCGAGGCAAGAGCTCGTAATGATCTGATCTATGCTGCCGATCGCGATGAGGTGAATATGTCAGGTGATGTCATCAGGTGTCGTTTAGTTTCGGGAGTAAAGTTAATTCAAAGTATCTGAGGGTCGAAGGCAATTTTTTTTTAAAGAGGCGTTTTGAATTACTCGTTTCGTCACTTAACATCCCGGAGAAGGTACAACGCTCGAATGAAACTCAATGGCATTTTATATTTTTTTTATTCTCTAATATCATAAATTCTTGTGTTTTTGTGGTAGTGTCCCAGTGGATTGTGATGGTATACCCCCAAAATATTAGGTTACTGAATCCAAAAGGTGCTATACCACCCCAATTTGAATTGCGGTGCTACCAAAATTATTTGGAAAAACCCATAAAATCTAACACATGGGGGAAGTACCACGATTTTAGAGGATACCTCTAACACTTTTTTCCGTGGATTCTCTGATTTTCCCTACAATTTTTAATTCCCTGATGAATGCCGGCTTATCCCGGTCCAGAGGCGGAGCCAGAACTTCGGCAACACCAGATTCCTTCCATTTAAACCTGTGTTAAATAATCGATTCTTGTCAGAACACCTGGCCCGTCCAAGAATCGATACATTTCCATAGGTTTAAATTGAGAAATGAAGATGTTGCCAATTTGCTGGATCCGCCAATGTCCTGGTCCTGGACGCCATATTCTTATGCGATCAAAAGAAATCCGGCAATGTTGGAACGTTCATAATGCGTTTTTCCTCTTCGGGCAGAATTAATGGACGTCGATCCCTACGTGGAGCGTTGCCACGGCGGAACCCGCTTTTTCCGGGCCCCGTGACCGGAGATATCGGGGCGCTCGAGGTTCGACAATGTTGCAAACACCGCTCTGCATTCGAGACGAGAGGCGAGAGACTCCTAAGCGGCTTAAAGAAGTTCCAATGGAATTAGTGTTTTTTGATTCCGCTCCGTGTTCCAACTCCTGGATCCGATTTGTGTGGACTTAATAGAGTCCAACTTGTTCGCCAAGTTACCGCCTCGCGAATTTTTGACTCGGGTCCGCCCGGGTTCCTGATGAAGCGTGAAACACCTGCAACCCACTGGTTTTTCGCTGAAATGGGTTTGTTGCGCCTGAAACGCAGACGTGAATTGGACCGAGTTGAACAGAAAGGAACCAAGCCACATCAGTTATTGCCAAATTTAACTGGGCATTACAATTTTTTACGAGAGAACGATTATGCGGATTCCTTTGGAATTTTTAAGGAATTTGCTTCAAACTATAGAGAATTTTCACTGCAATTTGCACGAACATTTGCAGAACCGTTTTCATGTAAAAAATTAAATTGCCCAATTAAATTTGGTAATAGCTGATGTGGCTTGGTTTCTTTCTGTTTAACGCGGTCCAATTGTACTTCATTTAGCAAAGCTGTCGCACTAAGGAAGAACGCCGTATGAGCCTTCAGGCGTTGCCAAGTTTCCTCCGATAAAAACTGAAATTACTGAGAAAATTGGGAATAGTATTTTTCAAAACGTTCAGACAATTTTGTACGCAATTTTACCTAGATTATCTGAAAATTTCAAGAAAAAATATGCATTAATGTTGTCAAAAATACGCGTTTTATCGCAAAAAGTTGACAAGAAAACGACGTATTAATTCATTTTGGATGAAATAGCACGGATATGACAATAAACCGTATTCGTAGATGTTTTTTAAACGGCCTATCTCAGGAGGCTCCATATGATTAACTTTGTTTTTAAGGGAGGCATAAGAAGATCCTGGAGGAAGATTTGGAAACAGACCCTTACGAGTGATCACAATAACATGCTTCGACAAAAACTTACAAATACAAAAGAAAACATTTTGCCGGTTATGGAAACTATCCCACGACAGTACTTCCCCGTTGAGACAACAGGAAATCACCTTGTCTCAAACAGTACTCCCATTACTTCAGAAAATACATCCTGACTCTTTAAAAAGATTTCTTGTTGATCCAACGCAAATTCATGTCGCAGCATGTTTTGACAGAAACATTCCTCTCATTCTGCCGAGCCAAGGAAAAACGCCGTATGAACCTTCAAGCATTGCGAAATTTCCTTGGACGAATCACGAATTTTCAAGAAAATTTGTAAACATTTCTCTCTCAATTTTTCAGATAATTATGTTCGCAATTTCACTTAAAGTTCCTAAAAGTTTCAAGGAAAAATATTCATAGCTTTCTCCAAAAGTAAATATTTTATCGGAGGAAATTCGGCAGCTCTCGAATGTTCATTCGGCGTTTTTCCTTGGCATGGCAGCATTACCAATGTACACAACTTAATCTCTGCGCTCGATATGTTTCAGTGTGTCTCAACTAGGTATCTCACCCAGGCGAGAGCAACAGGAAGTAAGAACAGATATCACGATTTTACATTGCCAGACTACAAATAAACACAACTTTTAGAATCTTTTCACGAGTGTAGTATTAACCGAGCGGTTTTCTTGGTAAAAGTTGACAACTTCGCTGGGGAGCTATGCGGCGATTCCAAGCCGCCAACCCCTGCTCTCTGCGCAATTTCACCATCCAAAACGCCATCAAAAGTTTTATCATTTAACCTGAGAGGGCGCCCAAGGTAACCGCTGCCAGACTCCCTGATTCTTCTCAGGGGTCGTTACAACCCGAGTCAATTTTTGCATCAAAACTGGTGGCGCTGCTGCGGAGTGCTCCTTGGAGCGTTGCCAAAATTACCACAAAACGCGTGGATTACCGGTCGAAATCCAGGCGAAAAATCGCGGAATTCCGGCGTCCGGGAAACGCTGCCCGACGAATTTCTTATTAAGGAAACGGAGGAACGCAAGTTGCATTGTGCTCTTCCTCCCGGAGTTAACTATTGCGGAATGAGACTGTTCTATTCTCGAGTGCTGTCGGGACCTTAATAGTTTTATCGGGATGAATGTACTCTTTCAGTTTTCAACAACAATTAATCATTAGTTTCCGACAACGGGACCCCCCGCCCCTCCCCGCCGGGGCCGAGAATAAATTATCGCGCAATTGCTTTAACCGCTCCTTTGCAGGGCGCTGAAAATTTCCCGCTTGGGGCCCATTTGGAAGTGGTGCAACTTCCGGCGCATAAAAGTACGATTTCAACGTTCCGGACGAGTTTCGTCTGTTTGCCCCCCCGCCCCCTCTCCCCTGCACCCCTTGCCGCCCCCCGCCTTGCAGCCCACGACCCCGTCCTATCGCCGGTCAAATGACTTATTATTGAACTTGGCCAACTTGAAGTTAAGCATTTTTATCTGATGCGAGCAATTTTGCTAGTTGGGACCCGAGAGTCCATTACTGGAGGAAGTTTAATAGGTACTAGGGGTAAGCTCCCTGGCCGCTACGCGGCCCGATCCTCAGAGGCCGCTTCGCACACTTAAAGGGTGGCTTTCTGGGTCTTTTTGAAGGAAAGTTTAAGGGAGAAAAAGTCTTATTCTGATCTACAGAACACGCACGTGCAGTTTAGCGCTTTTATCCTGGAACATCTTGTATGCATTCCATTTCTGCACAGAGAGAAAACTAAACACAAAAGCTTGGTTCTTACGAGAAGTAAAACACGGATTAACCCAAGTTTTCGGTTGACTCTGGGGTTTCTCAGTCTTTTCATAGTTTTCTGTGCTAAATTCACGGCAGACTGTCGCAAAATAGGCACAAAATTTGGTTTGGTTTTTGCTTTACTTCCTATGACCAAAAGAAACATAAGATCACAAATATTTGCGATCAGTAAGAGACGTTCGGCGTATAGTGCAATTGGGCCAAATTTTGCAAATAGGAGCTTCCATTTCAGGGTTATCCATAAAAGCACCGATCTGCATTGAACAACTTATGACACAAGTGCAATCTCTTTTGGATCCTAAGAGCTCTATGTAACCCACTCTGCCGCTATAGCGAAGAGAGAAATAAGTGCAAAAATGAAGTTTTGTGGAAACGCGCTCAGCAGCTTCTGACGGGAAAATTGTATCAAAAAAGCCTCTGTTTTTTATCAAATTACAACTAATCGTCTGAGAAACTCCTAGAAATCGTTTGAATAGTTAAAAATCGATTGATTATTTCAATCACATAAAAAGGGTATTTTTCATTCTCATGGTACGCTTTTGTTAAGCAAGAAAGCAGTAAGTGCTATCATCTGCATGCTCTCGTGGTTGCGTCTTGGACACACAACAAACACATTCTCAGGTTAGAAATTGGCAGAGGAGGGCGGCACTCTACTTGAAACAGAGGTTTTCATCGGTTCTTTGGAGGAATATTGCCACGTACTGCTGCCTTGCCTGGGACTACGCTATTTTTTGCGCACTTACGGCTTTCTCATATGTCTCGTTTCTATACAATTAAGATGAATTTTGCTGTTTTACACTGAGAAAAAGCTATGGCTTATAAACCAATTAGTGGTCCATATAGAACACCACTAATGGTAGTAAAGGCAACATATAATAATAGCACATATCGATGGTGTAAGTCAGCAATCACATAATTCGGTTTGCGACGTCGCAAACTTCCTGTTATACTTCATTTTTTAAATGGAAAACTACTCAACGGTAATTCTTAAAAACTGCCGTGATTTTTCTTCTCTGTGCGAAGAAAATTCTGCAAAAACTTCAAGAAATGATTTCAATTTGTTCTCCTTTAAAAAAATAACATAGAGGGGAAGATTTTCAGACACCACAAACGAGATATATGATTCCGGACTTACGCCGCCGATGTACCTTAGTTATGATATATGTACCATAGTATGATACGAGCTACCTCAGTATGCTTCACAGACCGATAATTATTAGTTCATTTACGACTATTAGTGGTGTTCCATATGAACCACTAATTGGTTCATAAAGCCGACGAATTTTCCCCGTGTAGCTATTTCAGTGACTTTATCTGCAAGTGATTCGACACACTTTGAAGGAAACTCGATTTCGAAATGACACTTACTGCTCTCTTCGCGATCACGGTAGTACATGGGACGGTGGCTAAATGGATCGCATTTTGCAGTAAGGAACCACTATTTCCGGCTCATTTTAGAAACAACATATATGACATTGATTTCCCCATGCAGATGCAAGCTTTTAAAAGCCAGAGATAGTGGTTCCTTACTGCAAAATGTAATCCAAATATACAAATGTACATTTGACGCCTGGAGTCGTGCAGACGGCAACACGGTGGGCAAAGAGAGCCGGTGACGTTAGTGGAAATTAATCGTCCCGCTGATGGTTCGATAAACTGCCCGTCACGGGCAACACGTGTGCGGTTTGTCGGTTTGTCCCGGCCGCCGATAATGGCCGAGCGCCGAGGGGAACAAGGGTACCACCGGCCAGCGGGCAGCTCACCGAGGTGGAGGCAGGGGGATCAATTAGTAAGATGTGTTGATACAACACCGTGAATTAGTCCCATCGAATTATGAGCTTCTGTTTACAGTGCCCCTCCATCGCGAAGCGTCCACCCGCGTCGATTATCACTATAGTTCCCGCGGCTCCAATCGTAATGCCGCACAGTGGTGCGAACTGACAGAAGAGGTCCAACATGAAATGGACGTATTTCTACCGAACAGACCTATGTGGAAGTGAGAAATATGGGGTGTGCTCGTTAGTTCTCTGGCCGTAAGAGTGAATGAGAGTAATAAAGCGCCAGTGACGTCAGCGACAACGAACGAGCTCCGGAACGAGGGGAGGGTCGTTGGCGGGACTCTTTAACTCATGAGCCCTGTCCACAACGCTCTCTTACCATGCCCGCGGCTCATGAGTTCCGCATTCAGTTGCCACATAGGTCTGTTTGATAGAATGTAAAATTCCGCTTTTCCAATTCTTCAAAAGGAATCACGCCCACTTTTACATTGCTTCTTATGCAGCTTCGACGAGCACACCCCATATTTCTCACCTCCAACATAGGTCTGTTTGGTAGAAATACGTCCAAATTATTGGCTAAAATTTTAAATTTCTACGTTTATTTCGTCACAAATTCAATTTCAAACTGTATTTTCGAGAGAAAACTTTACAATAACACCAACGAAACCACCCTGAAACTGATTTTTTTTAATATTTTTGAAAATATGAGCTTTCAAAGTTTCCAACTTTTGTCCGAGTTCTCTTATTGACTCTGTCCAGTGAGCGCCGTGCAAGCTTTAGACGTTGCCAAATCTATTGGAATAAAATTTGGATGGATCAATAGACGAGGTACGAATCTAAGCATTCCTATTCATGTTTCTTAAGCCAAATTTTACATAGAATATGATTCGCGCGACGAAAATTACTGAAATCAACTCCTACCAAGATATTAACGTTTCCAATTTACATTAGTTTGGTTTGGTACGCGGAAATTTGAATTCTGTGCTCGCACGAGAAAGATAATGGACGACTTTAATCAAATCGCTCGATGGGTCAGTTGCGCTGGTCACGGTGCTTCGATTCCTGACTCTTAAAAATTAGCTAAAAATAATAAGATCTGACCAAACAGCAACTTTCTACGTTGAATATTAAGTGAGATATCGCGCTTTGAAGAGTTCAGTCATCCACCGCGGTTGTGACACCCTTGGTTTCTTCCAGCTGGCTTTCATCATTCAGGGAAACGCACATTTGCTCTGGTTACTCATCGTGTAACTCGTATGAAAGCAAGATGGAAAAAACCGAGGGTGTCACAACCGCGATGGATGACGTCGTAAACCGAGTTTTCCGAAGCACGATATATGTGTTAATATTCAACATATCGACGGTGAAACTACCAAACCACGTATCTCGGTATGCGACGTCGCAAACTTCCTGTCATACTTTATTTTTTAAATGAAAAACTACTTAACGTCCAGTCTTGAAAATTTCTGTGATTTTTCCTCTTCGTGCGGAGAAAATTCTGTGAAAATTTCAAGGAATGATATTGATTTGGTCTACTTCAAAAAAATAAAATGTGAGCGTAGATTTTTAAACACAGCGAACGAGATACATGGTTTGGTAGTTTCACCGTCGATATGAAGTTGCTGTTTGGATAGATCTTAGGGGTCGTCCAAGTATTGCGTAACGCACTTTTTTCGATTTTTTGATCCCCCCTTGTAACGCAACCCTACGCCCCCCTTTTGAATTACGTAACGCAGGCTTGACCCTCCCCCCTTCCCTCATCTTTAAACAAGGGCAGGATTTTCAATTTTTTGCAAGTTTTTTTCATTATTTTTTTCTCCCGGCTCGGATTTGTTACGTAATGCTGGGCTTGACCTCGCTACCCTTTTGGTGCGCCTTACGTAATACTTGAAAGGCCCTTTTATATTTTTTGCACATTGACAAAGATCAAGCATCAAAACGCAATTCTGAAAACAGAGCAACTGCTCCATTTTCACTTATTATCCTCCGACAACTCGTCGACCCTCTGACGTAGGCTGTATCTCAATTTTTGCATGAGCCCCAGAAAGCATAGGGTTATACAGATCACAAGGCTCACGTGGTTACTGAGATACGACTCCACATCGTCAGATAAGCGACAAATTGAGGCACTCTGCAAGTAGGACAACTTCTGCGGTTCTAGTGAAATTATGCACAGAATAATGGCATTCGGCGGATTAACCCTTACCTCAAAAATGTGATTGTTACCGTTCTCTTTGGTGACACGGCAGTATTATCCCGCGAAATGCAGATGAAAGGAGTCGCGGAAGTGGGTCAGGAGTTGATACCGGCAACTGTGTTAACCGAAACGCGACGGAAAGTTATACGTGGAGGCGTGAGAAAAAACTCCGGGTCGGCCTACTCGGCACGGCGCACGGTGGATCGAGTCAACACGAGAGGTCGGACAAAATTTAGAAACTTTAAACGCTTATAACTCCGTTTAAACAAGACTTTGAGGTTCTAAATGCGGAACCATTGGTTTTCTCGTGAAAATGTCTTCTGTAAACACCCCTTAGAATTAAAAATTTGACGAAATAAACATCAAAATTTGAGGTTTTAGTCCAAAATTTTATTACCTCTCTAATGGGCCTGTTGCAAACTTTTGCTAGAGCAAAAATAAGAGTTGTTTCTTGTAGATAATGCCTCAAAAATCACGATGAGCGCATCGGCAAAGTCTGAAATGCACTCATAACTTCACAATCTGCGTAAGAAATTTGCGTTTTTTTAAGCTTCCCGCTTCAAAAACGATACTACGGCACAGGTGAACATTTTGTTAGAGGAGTCGCTCCATCGTCGGCGATATTCATCATGGCCGACGCTTGCTCGCAGTTCCGTGCGTGATTCGAGGAGAGTTCAAGGTCAATCAATTCGGGCGTGGAAAATATGAACGTTAACACACCGATTGTCATCCGGTCTAATCCAGTTCAGGTGTTATATCTCGTCCAGAGACAAATCTCGTCCCATCAAACGTGTTTCGGCGGATTGGCGTCGGCCATGATGATTATTGCCGACGATGGAGCGACTCCTCTTACAAAATGTTCACCTGTGTCGTAGTATCGTTTTTGAGAAGTTATGAGTACATTTCAGACTTTGCCGATGCGCTCATCGTGATTTTTGAGGCATTATCTATAAGAAACAACTCTTATTTTTGCTCTAGCAAAAGTTTGCAACAGGCCCATTGACTCGATTCACTGTGCGGCGCGACGCTCTTTCAAATGCCGTTGTTTACCCGTTCCTTCAGCTTCAGCTTCCGTCGTGAAAGGTCTCAGTTTTCACTCCGCCCCGGAATTAATTAATTCGTCGTCTCCGCGCAAAATAACGTAACTTCATCCCAACGTTGCCAAATTGACGCTAACAATTCATTTATTTTACAAAAATGTACGTGCACAATTTTTGTCCAACATTTTTCTGATTTTTGCATGGGATCTAGGAAAAAATCAGTAAAATTTTCAGTTGGAAATGTCCGGGATTTACACGAATAATATGCAATTAGCGAGGGGGACTTTGGAGACTTTGAAATGGAGTTGTGTTCTTTGGGGAGATGACGGATTGAGAGGCAGTGCGGAGTTTGCCGCAATAGGAGTCAACTTTTCAGGGACCTCCGCTTCAACTCCCACCTCCCGAATTCGGCTAAATTATTCATAACCATGAAAAACTTTCCCGCGCCGCGAAACATCAAAAAATGGGCAGTCTAATTTACGCCTTTGAAGATTTCCCCTCGGAACTGTTGAAGAGTGCGGGGCATGATTAAGTCGAGTGACGATTTCGTAATTCCGAGAGATTTAGCGTTGGAGTTGTAAAATCAAAGTGAAAATAATTTAAAAGAACTAATTTTTAGCTCCAGAAATTCCGTTCGCCATCTGGTTTGATGGGTCACTAAGCCGTTAACGAATTTTGACTTGCGAATACTTTTCAGGATGCGCATATTAAAAACGTGGAAAATTACCGCAAAAACTGAGAAATACGCATTTCAAAAAAGGCAACTTTTCCGCAAATTTAAAATAACCCGGTTTCGCGCCAAACCGAATACTGTCATCCGATGCCAATTAGAAGTGAGCACGGTTTTTTTTTTTTTTTTCCACCAGGTTTCTACAACTTCCGTCAAATGTCTTTCGACTCCTCGTAAAAGAAAACAACATTAAGTCAAAACTAATAATTAAAATCAAAGAATCGAATCTCATTGATGTTCCACATTTTAATACATTTCATATTAACAAATATTGGTGAAAAACGAAGTGCGATGGCAATTTGACCACCATAGTCCATCACTTCCATCATTTTCCCGCCATTTCGGCGTGTTTGAAATTCCTGTGAGTCTTTCGACTTTTTAAAAGCGGGCTTGACCGGGATTTTGGCTCCAAAAATATGCAATAAATTACAACGTAATATGATCACCTGATACTTTCAGAATCCTATATATTAAAACACAAAGTTCCGAATCTTTGGACGTTAACTTTGAGAGAACTACCGGACCGATTACCTGACCGTTTTTTTAAATGAAAGCTCCTGAGCCATCATTGCTTATTGAGGAGGGCGCCAGGAGCAGCTAGTATTAAATAAATAACACGAAGTTTAGTGACCCATTGGACGTATTTATATCAAAAGGGATTATATACGTGCCGCCATGAGCCCTGTTATGAATGTATTCTTATGGATCCTAGGGCTCATGTTAGAATGGATATAGTTCCTTTTGATTTAAAACGTTCAAATACGTGGTTCTTGAGAATTTTGGGGAACGATTCAGTAGTCGATCTATCAGTTGATAGTTTCTGGATCTTTGGACACATCTCAAGATTATCCAAGCATCCCATCGCGCTTTAGTTTGACAGGTTTTTGTGCACAAAATTTGATCAAGAATCATTCTGATGAAGCTGCAAAATTTAAACAACCGTGAAAAAGGCCTGGCACAGTAGGTTTGGTATAGCCTTGCATATTGATGGCTAGGGTGCAAAACCACGTATCTCCATTGCAATTTTTCAAAATGTCCGCTCTCATTTTATTTCTTCAAAGAAAACAAGATACTTTTGTGGCTTAACATTTTTTCAGAATATTTTGCTAAAGTAGATAAAGAGTCCAAGAAGTTTTCAAGAAATTACATTGCCTATAGTTTTTCAAAGAAAAAAAGAAGTGTGACAGGAGGTCTACTATGACGAACGGAAATAAGTGGTTTCGCATTTCAGACATCAAAATGCATGCACATTTATTTTCATCACTCCTAACCTTATTAGACCTGAGATGACTGAGCCGGTTAGAAGTTAAGATCAGAAAGAAACTATACAATGTACAGCAGCTCATGAAAGCTTTTGAAAATAGGCATATGAATAAAGTTCAGATTGAACCGCGGAAAATTATAAATCATTATTTTAAATATTGATTCAGCAGGCGCGTGCTTTGGGAAAAATCAAATAATGCACTTTTTGAAATGTGCTTGATTGATAGTGGTATCGTGTGCACGGTTGACTTTGAGCAACGTAAAAATTTCCGCAGGGCCGTTTGTGCTGAACACACAGTATATCAATCTACATTTCGCAGAAGAGGTACACTTTGACATTTAATTTAGTGCAAAGCTGCAAGTATAAATAGAATGTTTTGAACTCGATCCTGCTCTCCGAATCAGAAAATCACCCACAACGAATTTCAGTGTTTCTCCATTCTTATGCATTTTTACGGTAACTGTGTAGAAATTTTGAACTTTCATAACTTGTGCTTACTAAGCTCGACGAAACTTAACAGTCAGAAGAACTCTTTATTGGGATGGGCCTCTGGGGACTGTAAAAATTTCAGTAGAGCGCACTAACATTTTTCATCGAAATCTTACGAGTAACTAGTTGGACTTACTTTGAAAAAACCTCCAGTAGTGAATCGAGTATTTACAAATGTTGGTCAATATTCTTTCAAAATTACCACAAAAGTAGAGTATCGATAAGGGCGGTTTTTGGGCCCACTCTAGCTGACCTTTCTCAAATAAGGGGCTTGGAGGACAGGACGCTTGAGTGTAGTTTTTTTTAAAAAATTGAGATATTAATGATTTCAAATTAACCTAGTTTTATGGCATATTCTGTGAGAAATTCGCTCCCAAATTCCAATGTTTCAGCATCAAAAAGTCAGTTTGAAGTTTCTTTCCGCCGTAAAGATACCCTTAGTTTCGAAACTTCAAACATGTATTTCTTGGAAGTAACAAAAACTGCACTTATACGCCGTTTCTTCCAAGTCCCTCAATTATACGATCTTTTACGATTTTATAAGTCTATATTATGAATTTTCATACATGTAAAATAAATGTACTATCTTTTAGGTATTATGCGTTGTTTGCAGCGCTTTTGGTGCTCACTTTGAATTCGATTCAGAAACGCTCTCTAACATCCTGGTGCGTCGCAGACCACCGCCCCCCTGTGTGAGTACATCAATATTTCCGTCTCTTCTTACCTTTTCATTTTTCAAAAATGTTTTAATCCTCAATTTCTTTAAAGAGAGACCAAGATAACATACCTATGCTAATATCAGGTCATAAATGGCACCGTTCGTCAATTTCATTTCGGTACAATCTAAGTAGAATACGGTCGATTTCAATTTCCTTGTAGGGCGTGATAATGGGTTAGTTGCGGTACGGTTACAGAATCGTATTTTAATGCTTGATTCTTGTAGATTAAAGACAAATAATAAGATATGTCCAAATCTCCCTTAAAGATTGTGCGAGGACCGGGTGCTGAGGCGATTAGGTGTCGCAGAGCGCCAGAGAGCGCTTTCAAAGTGTATGTCAGGTGTATTTTCAAAGTGTAATGTCTGTATGAGTACAAAAAATATCAAGTCTAAAATTTCGAGGAAGAATTTGATATAATTTACCGATCAAGGATACAGCAAGGAAGGAAATCAAGTGAAAAGTTCATTATTGGTTAAAGCAGCTTTAGGATGAATAAAAGCGACGATGTATTTATTTCCGGAATATCATTGAAATCTAAGGGAGAAAGGGACGAGGAGGAAGAAGTGAGCTATCTTTTAGTTTAAGTATGTGATTCGAGTGTTCATACGTACTAGTTACCTATTATTTAAGAGAGAAAGATGATGGAAAAAAAGAAAAAAAAAAACCGTATAGAATATATTCAATCACATAACTCGATTCACGTTGTAGCTCCATGCTCAATCTTTCTTTTTCATTTAATAGCTTAGGCAGCCAATCTGTATTCAATTGTATTTTCTAATTATTCTATATTGTGTTATTAGCAAGGATGCGTCTGCTATAGCCATGCCAACGGCCAGTGTCCGAATTGCAATCCTGGATGTTGTCCTGGTTGCTAACAACACGATAAGTCAAAAACCTGATTTTTCAATTTCATAACTCCGATGTTTCGGTAAATATATACGGTACTTCACACATCATGTTATTTTGTATTTTTCTTGATCACACTCTCTAGAATGATAGATGCAAATCTCCTAGGAAAATAGCTGGAAGTTCCGGGAATTTTGAAGATCCGAGTAATGCTCCGAGAAATTGCAAAAGTTCCGAAATCCGGTGTCAATTCCGGGAAATGGCAGCACTGATACCATTCCTTCGCTGTACTGTCGTGCTAAGGAAAAACGCCGTATGAATATTCAGGCGTTGCCAAATTTCCTCTAGCAAATCGCTAATTTCTCAGATAATTTTGTTTGTCATTTGATCTAAAATTACTGAAAATTTCGAGGAAAAATATTCACAATTTTTTTCCAATATAAACATATTATCGTAGGAAATTTGGCAACTCTCGAATGTTCATACGGCGTTCTTCCTTAGCACAGCAGCGTAGTAGGTGATTGCAGGATGTATCGAAAGCATTGCAATTTTCCGTGATTTTCCGCGATGAAATGGGATTATTTTATTCTGCCCATGTTTTGAGAATTTACCGGGGCACAGGTACGTGGCGAACGGAGAACAAGCGCCCTCCTGGTTACGCAGGGGTTAATGCCTTGGGGTGCGCGCGTAATTCGATAAATTGCCTCGCTAACATTAGCCTTCACTTTTCGTTCTAATTTTTAATCCGCACAAATGGGAACGTTGCCACTCGCGCTGAATTATCACCTTTTCGACGTCGACTCATTTTTGAAATTAGTCTTTCCCTGCCAAATCCGGCGGAATCCTGTCGGAAGATGGTGTTGAGAGGAGAAGAAGGAGGGCTGTAATTGAATTTCAGGCACCGTTGCCGATTTTACGATATTCTATTTTTGCCTACGTTCGGAGCGGAATGATAATAATAATTTGATGAGTATGTTGCTTTACAAATAAAAGAAAACAATACACAACAGGGGAAAAGCTCTGATATATACGTAAAGAAGGGGTCTCGACTAACCACTGGAACCTTAGCTACCACAAATAATCGGGAATCGCAGATAATCAAAACTAAACTATCTGGCCAGGAAAATTGATCAGGAAGACTGTATTTTATTATCACTTGTCAAATAACAGGTAGACATGCACCGAAAAAAAGTGATGCTGATTTACCATTATGGATGTAAAAGCGTGTGCTAGAAATCACAATACGCTGTATTAACTGTAATTGCTGTTAGTTTTACATCCTGACATTCCTAAAAGTAATTGTTGTAGCGGTTAATTCAGCGTTCACTGGTCCAGACTCTTAATAATATGGACAAGAAAAAATACTCTTGATTCAATCCAATTGTTTCTTGAATCGAAAAGCTTAGCCTTTTGATTTAGGCGGATATCCTTTTGATTGAAGCAAGAAGTCCGATTGAATCAAGAGGATTTTTTTCTTGTCAATATTTTTAAGGGTCTGGACTCTAGATACAAGCGACTTTTTTTCCAGTGTTTTGTGAGTTATCGTACATTTTTTTACATCCAGGGGCTTGTAATTACCAGTTCAGAATGAATATTTTTTGCTCAAAATCGAGCGCAAAAAGCCCTCGCTATTAACCGAGTGCTTGAAATTAGATGGAGCACGGACAAAATGCTGCGCTGACATGAAATAACTCCAACTTAACTTGATCGTCTGTGGAGAACGCGATTTAAGTGGCGAAAAAATTAAACTGAACTATTGGCGCCACTGTGTGTGGAGGTGCTTTACAAACATTTTGGCACTAGGAACTCCCATAAAAGAGAGAATGATTTGGAATTACGACGCTTTGAACTTTGCGATTCAAAAAGTTTCCAGAAAAAGCTATATTTACTTTATTCATCTACTATGTTTCAGGTTAAAAATGTATTTGTTTGATTACTGAGCGACTTAAGACCGTCTTACGTCCTAAGCATGTACGGTTTAGTGCCTCACCAACGATGCAGAGGTGCAAAGTTGCATGTTATTTTTATCATTTTATTTAATGGAATTTTGTGATGTTGTATTCCCTGGAAAACCAACATGGAGAGAGTACGAACATGTCAAAATATGTAGGTCTGAGGGCCCAAAAAAGGCAGTGCCTTCTAATAAGACAAATATTAGAAATATGTCGCATCAATCTTCAGATTTCAATATCAAAGGAAATGACCAAGAATGTTCATGAAAGAGCGTTCTTCTGCAAAAATAAGTAAAAGTATGGTGAAACTGAGTCAAATATATTTTTTACAAACAAAGGGTCGCAACTATTGTAATGATAATTTATTTGGGATAATTTAAGTTCATAGGCTGGCTGTTCTTCTGGGCCCTAAAAGCTCCATGACCGAACGTCCAAAATTAGCCGGCTAGGTTGGCCTAGCTGTCATCGCGTCTGAATCTAGGTCGATGGGTCCAAGGCTCGAATCCCGATCGTGGCGTTGAAATTTCACGGAACTGACGAGTGGATCCGCAGGAACAGATTCTACTCGGCCTTAATACCTGAAAATTTGAAAGGCCGAGAGTATGGATGTGCCAAAGTCCCTTGATGTCTATGGAAAATACATGTAGTCTGTAGATGGCTGTATATCCTCAGGGAATATAAGTTAATAAACCCGCAGTAAAATGTATACATTTCACCGCGGTAGTTATCGTAACTACCGCATGATAGCTCGCGCATTTTTAACAAGTCGCTAGTCGTGGGATTTGTTTTCATTATATATAATGAAAACAAATCCCTCCAGAATTACCAAAAATTCCGCTCTCTTCCCAAATTGGTACTATAACATTCCTCGTTATGTGTAAAGACTTTTTAAATGTTCTCGTTCTGTATGCACTGAAAAAATAGGATAGTCGTCACAACCAGCAGCTGGTCATAAATGCGCGAGCTACCGTGCGGTAGTTACGATAACTACCGGGTTAGTTGTGTCCTTTACCGCGGCAGTTATCGTAACTACCGCATGATAGCTCGCGCAATTTTAACAAGTCGCTAGTCGTGGCCCATCCTATTTTTTCCGTGCGGAGAGGTTAAATCATTGCTTCACAGAAAAGAATAGTCAATGCTGATCACAGAATCTCTGTTGACACACCTCCTGCACTTTCTTTATTATACTTACAGAACTTTTCTGTTGTGAGAACAGAACTTCGCTCGTGAACAGACCGCGGTCTCAGTCGCGTAAAAACGGAAACTTCTGTCTGTAGCTGTAAAAAAGAAAGTGCCGGAGCCTTAAGGTGCCATGCTAAGGAAGAACGCCGTATTAAGATTCGAGAGTCGCCAAATTTCCTTCAGTAAAATTTTTGTTTCTGAAGAAAGTTATGAATATTTTCCTTGAAATTTTCAGGAACTTTCGGTGAAATTGCAAACAGCATTATCTGAAAAGTTGGAAGGAAAATGTCCATAAGTTTACCAGGCAATTCGTGTTTTATCAATCGAAATTCGGCAAGGCCTGAATAGTTATACAGCGTTTTCCCTCAGCACGGCAGTATGAACAGAGCTATTTTGTTCGGCGTTCTGCTCAGCGGCTGGTATTTGCTTTTCAGTAAGAATCTGACAACCTCCTCAGTGCAGAACCGGGCGAGCGATCAGCGGCCAGACCACGAAATCGGTAATGAATTCAAAACAAACGGCGGCGGCGCTTTGCGGATTCTCTCGGTAATTGCATAAGCTCGCAATAGAAACCGCCGATCGCCCCCCCCCCNGGGGGGGGGGGGGGGTTTGGTCACGTGAGCAGCGAGCAGACCTCGAAGGACGAGATAAAGGACACGGCGAGAGTTTCGACATCGGCCACGGGAAAGACCATCATTTCCCGGACGTGGCTCGGATTAGCGAAATTAGCCTAATTTCGCCTCGCAAGATCAAAGAATAATGCTGCGCTCATGTGGAAGCGTAATATTTCCGCACGAGAACAGGAACGGGGGTGGAAAATCTGTTCCCGGAAGGCGACTAGACAGGGATATAAGCGATATTTTTATATTGCTCTATAATATAAAATCAAGAGAGTGTCGCGTAACCGAGGTAAGTGAAACGTAAGTGTGCTCCATCCAACCCTTTTGGCCAGAACCCGCTAGGCTTTCGGCTCCGCCGGAGCAAATTTTTACAACTTCGAAGAAACCTCTAAATATGAAGAAAGTTCGTTGTAAATCATGTCCACCTTCATTTCTGTCCCAAACTTTCCCAAGCTTCTGTGGCTATACTCGAAATTCCTAACCAAAAAAAAGAACATCGCTCGAAGAGCCGATATCTCTCGGGGGATTCATCTGCGCAGCGCAGGTGAGACCCTTTCGGGAGGAGGGGGTAAAAAAGGGGGTTGGGAATTAGGGTGGAGGGAGGGTGTCTTGGGAGACTTCTCGGCGCGGGCGGCGGCGTTTACGACACTTATAACCCTTTTAAAAACACGCATTATCCACCGAATTCATCTGGCACGAGAGGGGGGGAGGGGGAGGAGGCGGGAGCGGAGCCAACGACGAGAAAAAGTGATAAGGCTCGATATCGCGAGGCGCGACGCGATTCCCACGCTCGTTTGTGAGCCGGATGTTGCCAAGTCGAGCGATAAACGACGGGTATTTTAAATGGGTTTAAAGGGGGGAAATTACACCATCTGGCAACGGTGTCGTCCCCGGGGAACCGCTCCCGCTTCCGCCGTCGAGTGCCCCCGTTTTTTTCGGGGGCTCTGCCAGGTTTACCTGTTTGAAAGATACGGGACGGGGGGAGGGGGAGGTGTGCCGAAGGCTCGTTGTCAGTTGAATCCGAGCCTCAATGTTCTGTAGCATTGTTTTAGTAACGTCCTAAACGGATCCCTTAATGGCCGTGCTGACGTAGAACGCCCTAGTATAGTGACAAGTTGTCTGTGATTTTCAAAAATGCCTGACTTTTCAGGGGTTGTAAAAGTACGCAGGGTTCCCGGATTTCTTCATGACATTTCGGAGATTATTTTTCGCGGGTATAATTCCTTATGAAAACGGTTTTCACAAGTAAAAAAAGACCCTAGATCTATAATTTGAGATCCATTATTCTAAGATCTATAATTTGAGGACTTAAAGGCTTAAATTTGTAAATTTTTTCAATACGGTCACGAAAAAACTAGGTTTCCTATGCTTAAAATTTTAGTAGTGCCCAAATATATTTACGGAAAGTTAAAAAAAAGTTGGTTTTTTTGTATTAATGCACCTAGAATTTTCACTGTTGTTAACACAGATGCTTCAGCAAAACTTCTCGAGTTTTCAGATTTGAATGTCTTTGCATTTTCAGGTTCTGGATGACTTTTCTGTCTTTGAACTGGCGGTAATTGACAAAGTTCTTCTAACGTAATACATAGTTTCACGGAAAATATTGAATATTTGAGAAATAAATTGTAATTGTGAGAATATTTTTGATTTACATTCTCTATGAGCTTCATTTTGCAATTAAGAACTTTAATTTCTGGCTCATTCGTGAAACACTAATTTCCATAGGAAAGCTGATGATGTACACGTTGTTCTTAAACTAAGCCAGAAATTGCAGTTCCTGATTGCAAAATGTAGTCCATTTTTTCATCCAAGTATCTCGGAAAACCCGCTCCCGGTCTGTCGGACGCAACGCCAATAATTTCAAGGGGGATGAAAATCTTAGACGATGAGCGGGCAGCCGGTATTGAATTCGCAAGACATTCCGTCGACGATCATCGAATCGCACCAGATTCGTCACTCTCCGGATAAAACCACGTATCTCCACCCGAAATAAACTCTGCAACGCATATAGCTACAAGAACCAAAGGAGCAATCCGGAAGTTGAGTTACGTCTTTAACGCAGCGAAGCGACGAATTCGAGCGAGCAGAATCCCCGATCCGAGGGGCTTATGCAAAAACGGGTGGGATCCCTTGTCTTCGTCCGGCTTATTGAATTTCGCAGGCTCCTCATTTAGGTGTGATTGCCTCCGACGCGGGGGAAAAATACCCGGACGGTTACCGCCCGTAAATATTCAATGGGTCGGCCAGAAAACCAACGAAAAAATGAGCGAGGAGGATCAACGTATAACTCGATTCCGTCCGCTTTGAAGTCGCTCGCTCGTAAATTGGTATGCAGCAGCGGAATGCCTCCCGAACGAGGCAAATCTTCGGCTCATATTTTTCTCTCCCAAGTGGGCGAGAGCTCCAACAGGCGGAGCCAATGTCTTTTATCTGCATACACAAAGATCCACCGCCCGGCGCGGCGCTGCGGGGGAAATAAAATAAATTAGCGGGAAATCGAGCGGGGGCCGGCTGGTCGTCGTAATTTTCGCCTGGCTGTTGCCCGACAGAAGGCCCCGTCAAAGGGATTCGGTCCCGCGACTGGTTGTCATAAAAACGATCCTCTCCCATAATCATCGGACGATCCTTTGAGCCACGGCTCCGAAACTTGCCTTTTTACCGTCCCAGGAAAATGCTGCCGCGGTAAGGAAAAACGCCGTATGAACATTCGAGAGTTGCTGAATTTCCCCTGGTGAAATGTGTCTTTTCGAGGAAATTATACATATTTTTCCTTGAAATGTTCAGATATTTTAGGTTCAATTACGAACAAAATTGTCTGAAAAATTGGAAGGAACATATTTAAAACTTTCCCATTAAATTTGTATTTTATCAAAGGAAGCTTGGCAACGCCTGGAGGTTCATACGACGTTCTTCTTCAGTACGGTATAATAGAAGAACTTTCCGCGGAACACAAAGCCCGGCTCGGAATTGAAGGTTTTTTCGGTTCCGAGAAAAATTCATACGTAATATCCCGCTGTTCGTCTGATTTTCAACGCGTATGATATCGCGTTCGCTCAAAGCTCGACTTTCAAAACGTCATACTTGATATTCCAATGAGCTTTCTTCTACCGAGAACTCGGTGTTTTCTACGGCTCATGTGGGCAATAAAATTCGCTTTTTGTTGGGGCAGCGATGAGAGGAGGAACCGAAGGGTGGGAAGGTAGTCGACGTTACAAAGGTCTGACTTTTTAACGATGCGCTTCTTTTGAGCTTCGGAGACATTTCGGATTGCAGTGAAGAGGTGCATTAGCTTTGGGGATCCCATTCAGGCGCGAGTGAAAGGACCTGGTACCCTCTAATTTGCTCCGCGAAGAAAAGGGATGTTTTCCTCTTCTACGATGGGACTCATGGCATGGCTTTGATTTTGTTTCTTGTAGCATCGAAACAATTCTTAAAGTGACTTAATTACCATTTACTTGGGAGGTGGAATATGAAGCAATAATACCGAAAAAAATTGAATTATTCCAATTTTTAAAAATGGACCTTGCTCAGCGATGCATCCCGCCTAAAAATGTTTAACCGCATGCCATTTTGCAGACATTTTTCAATAAATTATTCGAGTTTTCGAAATATGCCGATGCCGTTTTTGTTCGATGATACCCTCCTCTAAAACCTCTAAACCTCTATGACCTTTCTCTAAAAAACTAAAATATACTAAATGAACAAATAAGTAATACTGTTAAAAAATTGATATTGCAGACCAGACTCTCGTACTATGTTGCGGCGAGAGTAAGATCTTGATTAGACTCACATTTACAATCAGTGATATCCGAGCGAATGGATGCGTCAACCTGTTGAATCGTGATGATTTGGGACTGACGAGCGATTAACGATTGCCTCGGTTCAGGATGGCTCTAATTGGGCTGCTGCACTTTTCTTCGTAATCATAATCGTGTTTCCATTCACTCTAGTCACTGTTTTCTTTCGATTAATATCTGATTAATTTCTAGTGGTGTAAAAATCAGTGCTGCCATTTCTCGGGATTGATTCCGAATTTCGGAACATTTCAAATAAATGAAACTTTTCCCAGAATCTTTGGAATTCCTGGAATCTTTAATTATTTTCGAAATTTTTCGACGTTATTTCGTTGGAAATTCGGAGTTTTTCATCAGTTTACCGATTATGTAAACGAATTTAATTTTTTTTTTAAAATTGTGTATCAAATTTGACGATCATTGGAGCTAAATTCGAGAGTATTTCTGAATTTTTCCGCGAAACTTTTGGGAAAATCAGAATTTTTCTCGGCACTTGGAGCAAACGAAATTATTTCCGGAAACCCTGGAATCGTTGGTAAAATAAAATGGCAGCACTAATAAAAAGGACCCTTTTGTTGGTTTTCCAACGGGCTATAATTTTAAAAATTTAAAAATTTATCTCGGCGACAGCTGACGGAGTGGCTGGTCCAAAGTCACCGATAGATCACCTGTCAAGCCTAAAAAATGAACGTTACAGAACGAGTGAATCAGCACTTGCTTTGCCACAACGAAGGCAGTAGGGTCTGTATCGATCCCCGCTGCGGATAAAACGCAGGATACAACTCTACAGCCTTGGCGGTAGCTCCAGGTGGTATCCAGCGATATTGAAGGCGTTTTGGACAGCTGCTTTTTTTATGCATTCTGTAAGCCTTCTTATAAGCATTCTGTCCGTAGGTTTTGAGATGGGGGTATTCGCGGAACCATCAGAGCAATTTCATACCTTCATCATTATGTTTTAAACTTCACAAAACCTACTTTTATGGTTCCTTTCATTGATACTTTTTCAAATAATTAATAAACGTCGGCATTATTTATTTATTTTATAATTATTAATAATTAATAATTATTAATTATTAATAGCGGGTTTTTGGTTGCTTCTGTGGACGGATGATAATCTCGTGTGGTCATCAGCAGCCCGACCACAGACTTTGACTTCCATCGATATTGATAGAATTCGGTTCCATTCCAATGTAATTCCCCATTGGAGTGGAACTGAGTTCTATCAATATCGATGGAAGTCAAAAGTCTGTGGTCAGGCTGCATGCAGGAAATCTCCTTGTTTCAAACGGTGTTTCTGTGAATTCAAAGAGCCATTCTGTCATTTTGAAGGGATTTCCAGTTGACCTGAGGATAATAAATTGGATTGCATTCTGAAAAAGGAACCAAGAGCATTCCAATGTTGCTAAGATTGTGCAACTTACACTCCTCGTGATAAAATTGAACCTTGTATTTATGAACCTTGCAAAAATTATTGAACCTTGCAAAAAATTAAATTCACAAAGACAATTTCCGAATTGAATTTATAGTTTATTGAGAGTAAAGATAAGACTCGTTCAGATGATCAGTTTATATTTGCAAGGTAAAAATAGTTGCACAATCTTGGCGACTTTGGAATGCTTGTGGTTCCTTTTTGCAAAATGCAATCCAATTCTCACTCGAGAATCATTGAGTGGAAATTTTTCTCAGTGTGGATGGACGATGACCTAAAATTTCAACGGGAATAAGAGGTGAACTCTTGAAACGATTGATCCCCGTTCATACCTTTCTGGGTCAGCTCTAAGTATGTGGGCGATTTAAACTTCCCGGAAAGTTTTCTGCGAAGGGAAAATACACAGGATGTCAGGAAATCGGAGCTGCATTACGGTACCTGCTCTTTCTTAGCTCCATTTACTCCTCTTTACGCTGGACTTGAGAATACTCTAAGTTACGTAGCGACTGAAAATAAAACTACCGTTGTTAAAAGTTCACCCGCAGCTTCCGCTTGAGTGCAGTTGGTCGAGAAAGAAGAGGCGAAAGCAAATAAATATCTGGTCCTCCCGCGGTATCATGGCCGGCCTAATGCTACGCTCTCGTAATAAATGTTATATTCGTCAATTCAGGATTTACTCAAAGAATTGAAAGCGTGTCCAAACACAACAGAACAGTAACACCACACCGGAAAAAAAAAAAAAAAAAAAAAAAAAAAAAAAAAAAAAAAGTTGCTGAAGTAATATCCCGGATGTTGTGGCCGAAAACAAATATAACCAACTGGTGTTGCTAAAAATTGACAAACAGCCACATAGTTTAATGCAAACGAATTTTCATTTTTGACGAAATTGCTTGCACTGAATTTGTGTACGAGATTTTTGGCGTGAATTGCGATTTATCGATTGACAGGGTGTTCGCAGCGAACACCTTGATAATCGATTCTTTATCATAGGTTTAAATGGCAGAACAATCGATATATCGCAATTCACGCCACGCCACTGACGTCAATGTTGAAAATCGAAAGGTGAAATTCGGAGCCGGAGTAAATACAGCGCGCAAAAAACCCGAGTGATATGATTTCGAAGTGAAATTAGCACCACAAAAGCGTATAATACTCCGCAAAAAGGGTAGAGTCCGCTTGGTAACAGAGTAAGTTACTCCTTCGTAAGGAATATAGATTCTGCTCCGCATTAGGGTGGCCCACAAAAAATAAATTTCGGAAATTTATAGCCGTAACCCCCTAAATCGGTTACAGCATGTTCAAAAACACGGAAAATGAATTTTGGGGTCAATCGGACAAAATTAACCCGACGCGCAGTTGCCATTTATCCCCGCAAAAATAGCGAATTTTTACTGTTTTTCAGTAATTTTTCGCTCCCAAAAAATAAAGTCGGAGGGGTCTGCAAATTAAACAGATGGCAAAATTATTTCATAAACTACACCCTAGTGAAGTTTTAGACTCCCTCCATGCTTTTGACCCGACGCGCGGTTGCTATTTTCACGCATGAAAATAGCGAATTTGTGACTGTTTTTGATGATTTTTTTCCTGTCGATAAATTAACGTTACAGATGCCTAAATTGTAATCAGAGTGTGAAATTAGTAGCTACGATGCTCCCATTGCTCCCCTTCTGATAATTTTGACACGCTGCGACGTTGCCATTTTTCTGAGCAAAATCGTGAATTTCTACTTATTTCAATATCATCTCTCTAGACCTAAAAAAAAAAAAAAAACTCAGGAGCCATCAAAAAAGTGCGCTAAAACACGGTGATAATACCATGAGCATCTTCTTTGAAAATTTGGACCCTGTAAAATGTTTTACTCGGCGTGAAGTTACCTTACTGCCTGACCGGTCAGGCAGTCAACCGTCTTAGATTTCGAAAGTCTCAAGATAACATTTTTGGCAATTTCTGCCATTTTGGATTTTTGAATTTTAAAAATTTGAGTCGAGATTCAAGTTCCTCGTTAAAAAATACCCCCTGACACCATGACGGTAACAGTCAAGTTCCATGCGTTAATGCGCCTTCAATTACATTTGATACCGTGCAAAACTTTCGTGGTGGAATAGTTGCATTGGCGCCTACAAACCTAACAGGGATACTTCACTCATTGCGCAATGCATGCAGTATCCCTGTTAGGTTTGTAGGCGCCAATGCAACTATTCCACCACGAAAGTATTGCACAGTATCCAATGTAATTGAAGGCGCATTAACGTATGAAAATTGACTGTTACCGTCAACCACTGTTTGCCAAGTGGTAACTTCACGCCGAGTAAAAGATTTTACAGGGTCCAAATTTTCAAAGAAGATACTCATGGTATTATCACCGTGTTTTAGCGCACTTTTTCGATGGCTCCTGAGTTTTTTTTTTTTTTTTTTTAGGTCTAGAGAGATGATATTGAAATAAGTCGAAATTCACGATTTTGCTCAGAAAAATGGCAACGTCGCAGCGTGTCAAAATTATCAGAAGGGGAGCAATGGGAGCATCGTAGCTACTAAATTCACATTCTGATTACAATTTAGGCATCTGTAACGTTAATTTATCGACAGGAAAAAAATCATCAAAAACAGTCACAAATTCGCTATTTTCATGCGTGAAAATAGCAACCGCGCGTCGGGTCAAAAGCATGGAGGGAGTCTAAAACTTCACTAGGGTGTAGTTTATGAAATAATTTTGCCATCTGTTTAATTTGCAAACCCCTCCGACTTTATTTTTTGGGAGCGAAAAATTACTGAAAAACAGTAAAAATTCGCTATTTTTGCGGGGAAAATGGCAACTGCGCGTCGGGTTAATTTTGTCCGATTGACCCCAAAATTCATTTTCCGTGTTTTTGAACATGCTGTAACCGATTTAGAGGGTTACGGCTATAAATTTCCGAAATTCATTTTTTGTGGGCCACCTTACTCCGCATCCATGTGAAGAATTCTCCATGGGAGAATTTGCAGGTGTCAAAAATTTGATGAATTTTGTGTTTAAGTGGAAACTACTGAGTGAAATGAACACGAGAATTCCCTTGGTTCATGAATTGAACAAAAATTTGAGAAAATTGGAAATTGGTTTGGACAACAAAAATTGGTGGTGAAGATATAACAAAAATGATCTAATCTATTGGGAATGCCGCCAGATGACGCCACTAGGGTTGCATTTTCTTACTTTTAAATCTATTTTCATACTTTTTCCCATATCAGAAAAAAAGTATAAAAATACTTTTAAATAATCTCTTTAAGCACTCTCAGACGAAGCAATAAAACATTTGCATGCAAATTCTTCATTCGGGGTTATTGGGCTCTGTATCAACTTCGGCACCAAATTTCACTTCAGGATTTTTAACCCTGCATACGACAAACCATTCTAAGAGTGAGCGTGGGAGGTAGAAAAATGCAAGTGGAATCCAAGAATCTGAACTCATAATCGCGCGGCGCGGATCGGGGCCTTAGCCGAGAGTCTACTATCTCGCCATTGCAGGAAACAGGGCGGCTGTAAGAATGGGTGTAAACGGATGTAAGTTGGCAATTAAGACATTTGTTCCTCGAGTCGGGGAGCACGAGCGGTGCGCGTCTCGACTCAGCTTCTATGAAACTTTTAGATTATCCCCCGATCGCTGCTCGGAATTTACATAAGCAGATTATTACCTCGGCGCAGCACCGACGGCATGGAGCTGGCTAAGCAAAGTTTTCCAATTTGTGATGGAGAGAGAAAAATGGGCGAGTAAATAAATTGCCCCGGTTAATTGTGGCTTTCTCGAGGATGATGGATCTCTCGAGTCCAAGTGATGCTCCTCGGATTTCCGCCGTTGTCGATTCAACCGTCCCTCGAGATCAAGTCGGGCATTGTCTAAATGGTAAGATAAAGTAACCGACAATTTGTGTAAATGTCGAAAGCAATTAGTCAAATCAGGCAGTTTGTCAAATGCCTCACTGGAATAAAAAAACCACATTGGATCTAGAGTCCAGACTCTTGAAAACACTGACAAGAAAAAATACTCTTGATTCAATCAGATTTTTGCTTAAATCAAAAGGAAATCCGCTCAAATTAAGAGGCTTCGTTCTTGATTTAAGCAAAAATCCGATTGAATCAAGAGTATTTTTTCTTTTCGATATTTTTAAGAGTCTGGACTCTAGATCCAATATGTTTTTTTTTCCAGTGTATGCAAATAGTCAAAAATTCTTACTTAGATTGCAATTTTGAGTTTTTACCTTAATTTAAGACATAATAATTAGTTGTTCCTGTGAGAAAGAATTCTCTGTAAAAATATGCAGCATACAATATTATTTTAAACGATTTCAAGATCCTGGATGCACATTTTTCATGACATTTTCAGCACTTCATAAAACATAGAATTTTTAAAATTTTAACATTTAAATGTACTAAAGGCATGCAAAATGGAAGGAACAAGGAGAATTTGCGGATTTAAAGCGTTATTCTACCCAAAATATTGAAAACCCGTGAACTCCTCGCCACAAATTAACAGAATCTCGTAAACTATCAAAATTTGACTACCGGCCTAGGCATTCGATAAAATGCCTAATTCGACTATTTACCTTCGACATCTACACAACGGGAAAAAGTGACCGACATTTTGTGTTAAAATGAGAGGTAGAACACAAATTTACCCGAATGAGAGGTTAATTCTTTTTGGTTAGTTTGTCTGTGGCTTATATGCTGATCAAATCTTTAGGTTACACTGACCGCATCTAATTTTCAGACTCAAAACCCCGCGGACTGCTTGCAGAGCATCACGCGAGGTTTGAACACGGCAGCCCAAAGCGCCTTCAAAATGGGCGGATACTACCTGGAGTTACTGCCGAGGCTGTATAGTTGCATCCCGCATCATACATGAAGTTAGGATTTGACTGCCGCTAATGATAAGTGAGGCACGGCGCGGCGCATGGTGGAATACGCGGTTTGAAGAGGTTGGTCATAAAACTGTCAATGTTTACTTCGACTCGTTATACATTTTAGGTGGTTCAGTTTGAAGGATATTATAGGGGACAATTTATGTAATCGAATTTAGTCTTCTACACAGTCAGGAAAAGTACCCGAAATTTTGTGTTAAAATGGGAAGTACAAAGCAAAATAACCTAAACGTGCGGTTAATAATTTTTGGCTAGGTTTAGTCATCTTTATTTTTTCTAGTCATAAGGACCAAATATTTGGGTTAAAAATTTGCAACCTCGCTGAGAATCAGGAGCGGGCGCTTGGATTTAACCGGGATCCCACACTGAAAAAAAAGAAGCTTGGATCAAGCATGATGATTCTTGCATTTGCCGCCAGAAATTTTTTTTTTCTGGCTTTAAGCTGACTTTTTCTTGATACAAGAAAAATAATGCTTGGGTTAAGCAAAAAAGTAGCTTATATTAACCAGAAAAATTCTTGATTTAAGAAGAAATACTTATTGGCGGCAAATTTAAGATTCTTTTTTTCCAGTGCATTGTTATGTTGACAGTCCAATGCGCTAGACACTCGCAGGTCACAACCTCTGATTGACATCGAGAGAAACAAGTCAATTGGACGTATTTCTATGAAACGGAACTATGTGCATTATGACGTGAGCCCTGTCATGCGTGTATTCTTATGGATCTCTGGGCTTATGTCTTAATACACATAGTTCCGTTTGTTAAAAATACGTCCAATTCATTAGTTCAAAAGGACACTTTCTTCCTTCCCAAATATCTCAGAGTAACATACGGTTCCGGTCGCTTAAACGACATTTTAGGCGAGTATGGTGTTCGCTTTTCTTCCCTAAAAAATAAAGTAAAAGATGAGACGTTGAAACACCGCAATGAGGATATGATTGTTTCGCTTTTAACGGTATCCAATTATTGGAGACAATTTTTCAATTCTGAAATTCTTGCAAAAAGTTAATTTATTCAATCTAATGAATGTTAATTTTTATTCAAATTGGAAATCAATTAAATACATGTCTCCTGTCACCACTGAGGATTAGGGCTAAAACTTTCCCGGGAGAGAATATTATCGGAGCCAGGAACGGGAAGATTTCTCGGAGAACGTCTCCAGCAGACCGATTATTGAAACTGATAGATAAAGCGATAGACAAAGACGACAAAAGGGATTTGGAGGGATCCTATTGGTGGAAACGGGTTGTTGCAATGGACAAAGGAGGTAGGTAATCGACTAAGTAACGGCAACCCACGAGAAACCCGACAGTTAGTCTATCATTTTCCCCCTTAGTCGATGAGAACCACCCATTTCAACCAATAGAATTGCTTTATACCCCCTATGTCATCTTTGTCTATCGCTTTGTCTATCAGTTTCAATAATCGCCCCGCAGAAACGTTCTCAGTGGGTATTTAAAGTGTGCGAGATAGCAGTATATCGTCGGCGTAAGTCCGCAACTACGTATCTCGTTTGCGGTGTTTGAAAATCTCCGCCTCTGTACTATTTTTGTAAAGGAGAACAAATTGACATTATTTCTTGAAGTTTTCGCAGAATTTTCTTTACACAGAGAAGCAAAATCACGGTAGTTATAAAGAATTGTTGCTGAATAGTTTTCCGCTTGAAAATAAAGTATGACAGGAAGTCTGCGACGTTGCAGACCGAGATACGTGGTTGCGGACTTATGCCGTCGATATGTCGTTATTTCCCAGAAATGACGACGTACGTTTCGACAGTGCAAAATTTAAAAACCTTCATTGTAATTTTATAAGGGAAAAGTTTCTCTTTTCCAACTGAAAATTTCCATCCTTTTCCTGCCGATTACACGCAAAAATCAGTCAAGTTTTGGACAGTAATCGCTGAGTTATATTCTCGTGGGAAATTAAGTAGTATTTGCGTTAATCTTGCGACCTCAGAGTAGAGTTACGTTCTTTTGTCTGCCAAACGACGACATGGACGTCTTCAAATCAATTGGAACTTTATCGATGCCTCGAGAACAATACTGCCTAACTATCAATTATAGCGAAAACGATTTAGTGACTTTGCCGCATTCTACAGTATAAAATACGCAAGTTGATTTTGTAAGGTTTTTTCCAATCTCGCATCAAAGCGCTGTAATGACGCCGTAATGTTTAAAAAATTGGATATCAAACCTCAAATACAAAAATGGTGAAGTTTTACTTTCGTCCTCGAAAATCGACATTTTCCAGAAAAGCGGCATTTTCCCTTGATCATCGATAACCATGCTGACATTAGCCCTGCGATCCATAAGAATGCATGCATGACGCGGCTCATATCAATATAGACATAGTTGCTTTCCATTAAAATGCGTCAATAAGTTCATATGTGCGTTTCTCTGGAATAGTTTCTCGGGTAAATGGATTTCAGTTAGGAACCCCTTCGTAACTTGTTGACAACTTGTGCGAAAAAATGTTATATTCGATACAAAAATTCTCTTAACCGGGGTCACCAAATTCATGAACTTCATGGTCTCAATGCGGGGGTTTTACGACCATCTCTCCCGTCTTCCCCTGAGACTTTCCGTTCCCCGATGAATCCCAGTATTCCGCCGGCCTTCTAGGTCCCACATTTATGGCCACCCTGTACGTATCAGCACTGCCGAGATCGACACAGCGCGGCGCTTTTTTCCAGGGCGGCGAAGCTGCGAGAGTTGCATATTTTACGGGGTCGTTACCCATTGATAAATTGCAGGCGCCGACAAACAGTCATTTGCAGCGCTTCGATTTTTGATTCCGCTCGTTACCAGGGAACCGGGAACCCGCGGCCCCACCCGACCCCCCGCCCCCCGGACCCCCCTGCCTTTTAATGACATTCGACGCCGTTAAAAAATGCCGCGTCATCAGCTCATCCCCTCCAACCACCCCTCTTGGATCGCGGCGGTAGAGCGTCCCTTTCACCAATTACTTCAATTAGATATGTAACCCCGTGCGAACATCGAGTCACTTCCACCACACTGAGGTATGTCCTTCGAAAACCACCTTGATTTGTTTTGAATAGGACTGTGAGCCGAATCGAACCAAAACAGAGGCAGATCTAGCAATTTGGTAACACCGGATTGCCTCCATTTAAACCTATGCTAAATAATCGATTTTTCTTGGAGCACCTGGCCCCTCCAAGTATCGATACATTTCCGTGGGTTTAAATGGAGCAAAGACGATGTTGCCAATTTTCTGAATCCGCCAATGGACCGAAACCCCAACTTCTTACTGACTGTTAACTGAAATTGAACCAAAATTCATCAGTTTTCATGAACCGTTTGAAGAAATTAAAATGACTAAAAATGTTTCTACGAAGCAAATTTTACATGAAATGGTCATGAATTTGATATCCTGGCTCAATCTTGAAGTTGTTTTGCATGATTATAGTGATAATGCGTGTCCAAATTAGCTATGTAGTTTTCTCAGCAATTTCAATTTTTGACCGATGATAATAAATATAATAAATGAATAAAAGTGGCACTCATACTGTCGAGTTAAGGAAGAACGCCGTAAGAACCCTCAGATTCCACCAAATTTCCTTTGACAAATTACGAATTTTCGGGAAAGTTTGTGAATATGTTTTCCGATTTCTCGCAGAATTTTGTTCGTAATTTGATCTAAAGTATCTAAAAATTTCAAGAAAATACTTGTATATCCACAATTTTCTTCAAAAATGCATTTCATCTGAGAGAAAAACTGCCAATATTCAAATGCTAAAACGGTCTTTTTCCTCAGCACGGCAGTATGGGCAACTCTGCCGTACTGAAAAACGCCGTAAGAACATTCATATAGCCTAATATTAGGGAAACTTGCGAAAATATTCAAATTTTCCAAGAAAATTTTCGCATTTAAAAAAAAAAAAAATTAGTATCGTTGAAGGCCCATACGTTATAAGGGCAGAACTATCCTCTAATTGCCTTCATGCTGATCCGTTTGGCAACGAGCTTCCAAGGACTCGCTACCGAAAAAAGCCACGAGGGCGGATAAAGCCCTGAGCTAAAGTGAATAATTAATTTTAAAAAAATTAGGCTCCCGAAGTGATAAATATATTTTTCCACTCGCCACGGTTACGGAACGTAGGGACCCGGTTGGTAAGCGCTGCGACACTCCGCTGTCGCAACCGCGACAATGCGGGAAAAAGGACCCCCGGTAAATCATCTTAAAGTCAAGGTAAGGCAAAGCCAATTGTATTAGCCCCCCCTCAGGCCCCCCCCCC
>NW_017547096.1:727960-773148 GCF_001854935.1 Bemisia tabaci
GTACACCTCCCCGCCCCCCGGCCCCTAAGCGGCCCTCCCCCCGGAGCGGTCCGCGAATTAGCCTCACATAAGACCTTTAAAAGCCTTGTTAAGCCGGCTCCGATGATTATTCATACGCGATGTGAATTCGTAATGAGTCCCCCCTCACGCCCCCTCCGCAGGTGATGTCGATCTTGCGGGCGGGAATGTTGCTCTTACGGCCTTTTTCGGCCTGCGCTTCTGCTCCAGTTGTTGCTGCCCTCAAGAGCGCATCTCGAAGCGGTGGCTTAAAGATTCTTAGGATTAGCTAGATACACTGAAAAAAAAATTGGTAGAATTTACCATTCCTTCCAGTGGCGTGGCGTGAATTGCGATACATCGATTGTTATGCCATTTAAACCTACGGTGAAGAATCGATCATTAAGGTGTTCGCTGCGAACACCCTGTTTATCGATCTTTTTCTATAGGTTTAAATGCCATAACAATCGATACATCGCAAAGCACGCCACGCCACTGCTTCACGCTGTATTTCACACAGCGTCAATTCAGAGTCAATTCTATCAGAAGAAGGGTAAACGTTACTATGAACTGGTACAGGTAACCATTACTCTGGCAAAATCGACTTTGAATTCACGCTGTATAAAATACAGCGTGAAGGAATAGTAAATTATACCAATCTTCTTTCTCCGTGTAACCTTACCTAAACTATCATTTTCTGTATCACACAATTATTTACACCTATCAACCTGTCCAGAACTGTTGGTTTAATTGTTATAATAAAAATAGTCATAAAGCTCGTCCTTAACTTTGAACTTTGACGCAGATGAAGACGCAGGGACGAAAACATGGAAGATGCGTCGAGTCATCTTTTATGCGGCTTCGTGGAGGAGAGGGGGAGGGAGGGTGAAATCATGACGAGCGCGTAATTGGGTCATTAGACGGGTATAATTAAGCCATAAAAATATTTCTTACCCTGTCGCGAGCCGGGGAGTATTTGTTCTCGGGGCGGATGGAAATGAATTTAAGAGGGACTCCACTAATTGAATCAATCTTAAAATGCTCCCACTCGATCTTCATTTGACCTGAATTTCCACTTCATTTTAATTACGTTTCGGCGCAGTCACACACTCCGTCTTGGGTCTCTTTCTTCGACGACGCAATATTGGGATGCTCTAAAAGTGCGCAAAAATGTAATGATTTTCCGCTCGTTGAATTCACATTTCGACTTCGATCGATGAGACAAAGTCGTTGTTTGGTTTCAGTAATGATATTGGACAAAGAAATGAAAAATAAAAATGGAAATTTGTAGTGAAAATTTCTATCTCAATACGGTCATGACTGAAATGGGCCTCTAGAAAGGGTATGAATAAAAACCCTACACAGTATTTTTTATCTTTGGCGGTTCACGACGATAACAGGTCGAGGTTTTCGAGTTTTTTTTTTTTTTTTTTTTTCATTTTGGGAAATGTTGATGAAATCCTGATTTTTGACTACAAAGTCCTGATTTTATAATTTTTCCAGATCCTGATTTTTTGCGGAGAAAAACTCACTTCACGCAAGGCAATTAACTACACAAAAATAACTCGATAAAAAAATCCGATCGGACGGCCGATTTTTCTCAAATCCTGATGAAATCGGGATTAAATCCTGATTAACCTCAAATCCTGAAAGAATTGGAAAAATCGGAAAAATCCTGATGCTAGACACCCTGCATCACAAAACGGGAAGTATGGTAATCAAATCCTAAAACAAGATAAGTGTTAACAATTAACATTATTTGAAAAGCGAAAATACAAATGACGTCATTCGTACAGTCAAAATTCAATTTTCAGGTCGAAAATACTGGCATCAATTAGATAGTGCACCGGATAAAGTGAAAATTGAAGCTATGCAATACATGAGATCCAATCCAAATTTTACATATAACACGATTCGAGACAAAAAATTTGGCACTTTATCCCATTTTATGTTACTTATTGATAAAAATTTCGGAAATTATTTATGTTCTCAGAGTACAACGGAATAAACTTAAGATATTTTTTCCTTTTTCTGGTGGGTTGCCCCATGCACTGCGACCTCTCGATCTATTGTGCCCAAACTTAAGATATTAAGTCGAAACATATATTAATCTTAAAACACGGCTTTCAAATGAGACTAAGTTAGTTAGTTATTATAATTTTGAGACATTCAGCGACTCAGGCTATTAACGTCTTTACAGGTAATTTTGAAAATAGGAGTATAAACGAAAATTTAAGAATCTGCTCTACAGATCATTTCTTATACATAAAGTTTTAAAGGGAGATCATATAACGAGGCGCTTTAGTTTGTTTCTTTTCGTGGGGTCCCATGCATCAGGTCATTTACGGACTTCAATTCGACTACATTTTATAGTAAGGAAATAATATTTCTGGCTCATGCATACATGCACTCATCTGCATCAGAAAACTCATAGCAAATACGTCGTTTTTAAAAATTGCCAAATGGACGTATTTCTGCTTAACGGAACTATGTTGCACGCAGTTTCTATGCATGAAGTTTCTTCCAGCATAAGGAAGTTCAAATGTAGTACACTGACTTGGCCTTCGATTGGTTCTTATCTGGGGTTTCCAAGATTTCCTTTTGTTTTCTGTGCTAATTTTACGAGTTATCATTGACAGCCAACTTAGTTTTAAACAAAGCTTGCATAATTTACGTAATTAGTGCCAAGGTTTCCTTTTTCATTTCCCCCTTATTAGACCTTGACTACTTTTTCCTCATTTTTCCAAGTTCTTGTGATTGGAGAAACAAAGAAGAGGAAACCGTTAAATTTGAGATCTCAGCGCGTGAAACGAACAGTGAAGTATCGTCGTCAGTAGAAGCTTCTTCTAAACGTTGAATCTGTAAGTACATTTCGACACACATATAGAACTTTGTGAGTAAGTAAAATGTTTCAGATACAAGTTTTACCTTCTTAGAAAAGTCTCATAGTTTTGCTTTTTCTCCACTTAACGGTTTTTTTTCAGCGAGGGTGCAATGTTGTAGCCTCACAAAAATGTCAACTGCGTGTTTTAAAATTTCCCATTCTCTCGTAAAACGCAACAGGTTTTTTTGTTTTATTTTTTCCCCATTTGCTGGACCATGTGTCCTTACTAAAACATGTGTACATCCCTCTGAATACAATAAAATGTTTCAGATACGTTTCTTCAAACATGGGAAAATTAATATCTCAAAAATGACTTTAAAACGTTTAAGGAAGCAAGACCTTGGGATATGCATGCCTTTTTAAAATGTTATGCTGTCATTGTCCAATCATTCCAAAAAAGTTTTTTATAGGGTTTTGGGAAAACGTCTTTGATATATGTATAAAAATAAATGATTTTTGACACTGAGTGTTTTAAAAAATGTATCAAATATCCTTATTTTTTATCTAAAAAAGAAAGTCCAATATGTAAGAGAGGTTTTTTAGAACTGAGAATATCCACGTTTTATCTAAAACTGCGCAATGACATTTCCTGATTTTTTATTTGATCAAAAATTCAGAATATCCACGTTTTATCTAAAACTGCGCAATGACATTTCCTGATTTTTTATTTGATCAAAAATTCTCAAAAGTCAAAACACATTTTTTTTTTCAAGAAAAAATGTTTTTCGTGGTGTTGTTGGAGTAAGTCTTTCCAAAATTTTCAATGGATTCAAGTTTCCGTTTTTCTCAGGAGTTTATTACTCATGTGTAAAATATCTTTAACAGCCAATTTTATTGTTTTGTGATCTTATTGCACGACAATATGTTGCATTTTCAGTATTCTTTACACTCTTCAGAAGAGTTTTCTGGCCGCACTCAAATGAAGATTAGTAGATTCGGGTTTGCTCGTCTTTTTTGCAGTTACTGAGCTGATGCACTGAAAAAAAAACTCCGGCTGTAGAAGTCGTACTCACGGGCTATATAGACATACCGTTCGTTTCGGGATCAGAAGCCAGAGCGACGGGTTCTACACACCGAGAACTTTCGTCGTCTAAGCCCAGGGCGGATGATATGTCTGTATTAGCTTGTAGTTACAGCACAGTCGGACCCAGACACTTTAAACGCGGGGGTGGGGGGTGGAAGGAGGGTGAGGGGGATTCTCCAGGAGAATTTCCGAAATTTTACTCGTAGATCATCTAATATGCAATTTGAGTCAATTTTGTTATTAATAAGTACCAAAATTAAGAGTAAGTTTTCTTCTTTCCATCAGTCCCTTCTTACTTCCTTTTTTCTACTTCTTTTTTGGGGGCGAACGGGGAGGGTGGACGCCCCCTAGGCCCCCCTCCTCTTCCCCGTGGATCCGCCTACGAGGTACAACCGCAGGTATATTTTTCAGTGTGTTAACATGAGCCACCAAACCTTACCCAAGATCTCAAGGTTTAACTGTCCAAAACCGTCTTTGTCGGCCAGGAATGAAATCAAACTTCATATTTTGAAAGCAGCAGCCCAAATATCGAACAATGCCTTAGCTGCTGCTCTGTCACCATCAGATTCCACCCTCGAGAACCCTTTCTCAATAATTCTAGGAGTGATTAATGCAAAAGTTCTTACGATCATGTAGCTAATGTGCCGTGCTAAGGAAGTACGCCGTATGAACATTCGAGAGTTGCCAAAATTTCTTCATTATAATACTTATTTTTAAGGAAAGATATACATATTTCTCCTTGAAATTTTCAGGAACTCTAGGTGAAATTGCGAACAACATTATCTGAAAAATAGGAAGGAAAATATTTATAAGCTTACCAGGAAATTCATGTTTTATGAATGGAAATTTGGCAATGCCTGAAGGTTCTTACGGCGTTCTTCCTTAGCACGGCACTAATCTATTCTGTCATTTTAGCCTGCTCGAGTTGACCACACAATGAGAGTATAAAATAACACTTATGTTCGGTTAATGTAGGATGTGGAACATAAAATAATCCAATATTTCGGTAAATCCTGGGGTTGCCCGATTTCTATATTATTTTCTGTCCTAAACTCAACGCAAACCGTGCCAGGGGTGGCAAACATTTGTGGGTTGGGTTGTATTTCACTACAGATGTTTACCAACATTAACACAAGAATACAAATATTTTCCTCGTGTTTCCCGTTAGACAGTTTCAATTGTTCATATTTTTATTTTATAGCGGCTTTTTATATTTTCAGTTATCTCTACGTCTCACACCGCGACGAGAAGAGTCTCCACTGCACTCAGTCCTCTCACCAAGATGAAGGCCATGAATGTCGTATCTTTCATCTTAAGATTAATCGCAGCTGCTGGGTTAATTTCATTAAATGCCGCCATGCCAAATATTGATCCGAATGCCATAAGCCTAAACGGAATAGTAGTACCCAGCGGAATCAACAGCCGGATCGCCGGACGATGATTCCCTCCAGTTAATGCTTAATCCTCCTTCAGTATGGTCAATCCAACAAGGTTTACATTTGCTACCGATTGTAGCCTACCTAGGCAATGATAAATTGTATCGCTTTGGAAAGAAATCATTAAAAATTATATTTTTAATTTAAAAAAATATTTTATTGATTTTTTTTTTTTTTTTAAAAAGTCTAGCTCCAAAATATGGTGTTTGAATTGAACAGAGCGTTATGTGAATATTGCTCTTTTACCGACAGATATTCTTTGGGGGTGTTATTTTCCTTTTATATACGCAATTATATAAAAAAATTTCCTGGGTAGATGCGTGGATATCGTCACCTTTCGACCAAAATTTCCCGAGTGCATTTGTGCTGAGGCACCAGGTTGCATTAAGTCTCGAGCTTCTCCATAATTATTCCCAGAAAAACTAGAGAACAGGATCAATTGCAAATACCTAATACTTTTTCCCCTGAAATTTTCATAAAAGTATGTGCAAAAGTTTTAAAGAAATATTAAACAATGGCTTCGAGGCGGAAATGGGGCTTGTGCTGCCGTGACCAAAAGTTGACGATTTGTCATTTCCTCGACGAAAAAAAAGTAACTACGTTCGAAGATTGCAAAATTGACTCAAACAGTTCAATTTTTTATAAAAATATAATTTCGCAATTTTTGTCCAAAATTTGGCTGACTTTTTTTATTGAAATTAGAATGCAAATCAGCAAAATTTGCTGTTGAAAGAACTCAACGTTTCCCTGTTGAACATAATATTTAGCGGTTGTGCAAAATTAAAATGTAGTTATTGGGTTCTCTTCCGTGAAAAACGACGATTAGTGGGCATACTTATCACCCGATCATAAGGTAGGAAGACTAGAGCTCTGATAATATTCAAAGCTTATGCTAATACTCCCAACTTCAAGGTTCTGACTTCAAGTACATTTGACATTCAAATCCAATTCCCATATGTATTGTTGGGAAAGACTGATTGGGGTCTCCACTAAGGACGAGGACAAGTGAGCCAGGGAACCAAATTTAGAAATCTGTACGTAAATAATATTCACCGATTCGTCGGAGAATATTCGATGACATTTTCGCAAAATAAGTATTCCTTGATCACGGTCTCAGATGATTAAAAGAATATTCTAGTTTTGCCGACAAATATTTTCAAAGTCTTGGGCAATCGGGTGAAAAATTAACGAATTTTAAAAAATATAGTGAATCAGTAACAATTAAATGAAGTACATGTTTTGGTTGTCAGTTTTTGAGTTAGTATTTTTCTGATGTCAGGCGTACGGGTTATTGTTGACCACCACTCATGAATATGCAGTAGCCATTAGGGTAAAAAACTATCTCGGAGAACATCTCGGAATGATCATGTGCCACCTGGGTATTATAGTCAATAATTAACTGGTGTCCCTAAAAGTGCACTAGATCCTAACTCCGATACTTGCCACTGCATTTTCCACGCTGTCATAAAAAACACGCGGGGCATTCAGCAAAAAATTCCGGACCTTCTCTTCCGGAATTCCAACACTTTTTCAGTACTTCCAGACAACTCTGAAAAACTGAACGTACTATTTCTAGACTTTCCGGTTTTTCAGGACCGATCGGCACCCTGAACTTTGTTTCCTTTGTCTATCAATTTAATACTGCACAAAGAATCAATGCGTAAGAAATTGCATAAATTCACGGCTGTCATAAAAAACACGCGCGCGGGGCACTCAGCAAAAAATTTCGGACCTCCTTTTCCGGTATTCCTAAACTTGTTCAGTACTTCCAGACCGCCCTGAAAAAATTGGTGCTATTTCCGGTTTTTTAGGACCAATCCACACCCTGAACTTTATCTTCTTTGTCTATAGCTTTGTCTATCAATTTCATGCAATAATCGGTCCGCAGGACTTTTCACACGAGATAAAAGTCACTTATGACAGACCGAAAACCCAAGCTCGGCGTTGCGACGCATAGTGGAACGAGCTGTATGAAAAGGCCGGACATTGATTTTTTTACTAAAATTGAACATTTTGACGCCATTTTGTCTTAATTACAAGTTCAAGAGGTGTAGCTGATAGGAAATTTTACGGACAATTCAATGGAATCACTTTGAAACCGCTGTATTTCATATGTTCGAAGATAAGAGCCATTAAAGTTTTCACGTCCGACTTCTTATGCACAAGTGTTCCATTGTGCGACGCTCGGCGACAAAATATCTAACGCGATAACGCTGCTCCCTGTTCGAAGCGGCGCCGAGGTTACGGCGAAGGGTTCGCTCTCGTGTCTATTCGTGTCGATTTTTATCAGGGGAAGCTGCAACTTGTGGTCGTTTGCGGGCTGGCTTGTGCTTTCATTGACTCGCGTTGTCGCGCACTGAAAAAAGGGCATAGACATTATTCAACACGATGGACGCCGAATCAGCGTTATAATTCTGGGTCATGCTCATTCCCTGATTTTTCCTGATTTCCAGGAACTCGCTCCCTGATGAGGAATCAAAGTTTTCTCCCACTTTGCTGGAATTTTCTTAGGAAAAACGATACATCTCTCCGGAGTTCCACATAAGAACATAGCTTTCCATTTTCATCTTTCAGCCGATTCAGCGCACATTCAAATGGTTAATTCCAATAGCAAAGCAAAAGTAATCAGCATTCTAACTTATAATTTTGGAGACATTATATGTGATCTAAGTAAAATGCGCAGAGAGTGCCAAGACGCTAGGTTATTTGGTTCTTTGTAAAATGCATACATCATGAGAAGAAGTCTAGGCAGAAAGATATGTCGTTATTATGATCCGCTTGTCTAAACAGTTGAATTGGACATAATTTTGCAATTGGGAACTTCAATGTCTGTCGTCATCCGTAAAAATATTTGTTTGCACTGGAACACTAATGGGGCTCACTGTGCTTCTAAACTGAGTCTAAAATTGTAGTAGTTCCTACCTGCAAAAAGGAGTCCAAATATGGAGTTAAAAGTCTAATTGGTGCTGGGATGCTTCAAGTTGAACTATTTGAACATGAAAAACTTTAAAAGAAGGATTACATAAACTTTCACCCATTTTTTCACAATTTTTTTCCGATGTACAATCAAAAGAACAATTAGCACATTTCCAACAGAATTCTATTGTAGTTACAATGTGTAAGCGGAAATGTTGCCAAGATAAAAAGTGGTAACATTTCTTAGTCTGGAAAACGAGATTTTCTAATTCATCATAATTTTTTCCCCTGGACCATGCGTTAAGCACTTCTGATACGTCGAAGTACGTAGTGCGAAGTGCAGTACGTTAGTACGTACATCGCCAAAAACGAAGTTAGCGTCTTGCATCCTCTCGTTCATGGCGTAAATCGATATATGTGCGGAAGGGAATTTCAGCAGATCTTATGGCAAATCCGAATGGCTTTAAGTTTATTTAAGAGCGCATTAAACAACTGAGACATCAATTTTATGGGTGTTACGCGGTGTTGCCAACGTGTGCACGGAAGCTAGTAAGCACAACGACGGCACAACTCTTTTTGGTGCTTATTCAACGATATTGCAATGGAGGTTGCAGTCATCCTCTGGTGGGCAGAAAAAAGGCAGCACTGTTGCCACAATATGGCAGTGAAATACTGAGAGAAACATTACTTCTTCTTTTGGCACACTAGAAAAAAAGACTCTTGAACGTAGAGTCCGAAATCTTAAAAAAAATTGACCCAAAAAAAAACTCGTGATTCAATCGTATATTTGCTTGAATCAAAGGGAGATCTGCTTAAATTAAAAGGCTTTAGCTCTTGATTCAAGCAAACATCCGATTGAATCAAGATAATTTTTTTTTTTTTTTTTATCGAATTTTATAAGAGTCTGGACTGTGGGTCCGAGAGACTTTTTTCCGTGTAAATTTGTCTCGAGAAAACAAATATAGACAATTCAAGTGAGGCAATTAATACGTGCACTATAGATAATTCAAATTTCTGATGGATTAAATTTTGCAATGAGGAGCCACCACTATGACCCTGTGAGGGACTGTAGTGTCATAGGTTTAGTAAACCTGCGGGTCTCAGATGGTAGTCCCTGCTCCAAAGGGGGGTTTGGAGATGGTCACCGACTTCAGAGCGAATGAACCACTATGAGATGAGCAGACAGTGCTCATGGTTGACGTGAAAGCAGCCTGTCTCGGAGACAGTAGTCCGAAATCAAACACTAGTCCTCCGGGTTGGGGGTTGGGGGTTGGGGCATCCGGCTAACTCCCTGATACCCATAAAAAACCGATTGTTGAGAAGGCTAAAGTAAGCAGCCTCAGTGAATATTGGATAAAACGGAATAAGGAACCACCGATTCCAGCTCTTCCGTGCAAGCACCACACACTGAAAAAAAGGTGTTTGGCTCAAGCATGATAATTCTTGAATTTGCCGCCAATAATTTGCTTTATTTTGATTGAAGCTGAATTATTCTTGTTACGAGCAAAATAATTCTTGGGTTAAGCGAAAAAGTAGTTTCTATTAAACAGCAAAATTTTTGATTTAAGAAAAATTACTTCTTGGCGGCAAATTTAAGATTTTTTTTTTTTTCAGTGCAGTGTATAAGGAAATAGTAACATATATATTCTTTCTAAAATAGGCTAGAAATAGTCGTTCCGTAATTGAACCGGTTTCAGCTAGACGGGCGTAAGTACAAAAACTTGTGAGCCATAGCTTCCGTTGCGATTACACAGAATGCTAGGGCCCATGAGTTTTTAGACTTCCGCCAGCCTAACAGAAACCGATTCAATTTAAAATATGATTCGATTGCGCGATTGAGATCTCGAAATTTCTGATTTTCGGGCTCGCCCAATATTACGATTGCTTCAAGAAGGTCTCCTCCGATCCGTTATCGTCAAAAGTTCATGCTACAAGATCGAACTGTGCTATGAATTTATCAAGGTCATGTGTTTTGATTGGTGCGAATCATCGGATGAGCCAATCGCAGTCTTCGTTGGGATGCGACCTCGTCCGTTTGACGGCTGGATTTGATGGTGTGCCATTGGCTGAAGTCTGGCAGCGCGGAGCGGAAGACGGTCATGGGCTAGCGCAAAGGCAAGAGAAGCGAGAAAAGTTGCATGTGACATTCGACTGCAATAAAGATAATAAATATACGATGTTGAGCAGTGACTTCGCGGGGCGCAGTGCCTCACGCCTGATTAATAGTATGGCCCAGTGGCGAGGCGTGAATCATCGATTTTCGATATTCCCCCATTTGAAGCTGTGGTAAAGAATCGATTACTGAGGTGTTCGTTGCGAACACCCTGTTGATCGATCCTTGCTTATAGGTTTAAATGACAGATCAATCGATAAATCGCAAAGGACGCTACGCTGCTGGTACCGAGATTGAAATGCACCCTCCGGACAGCCAACATCCAGACTTTCCTTCGGATGAAGTCACTCTAAGTCTCATACGCCAATATCCTCACGCTAAATCTATCATCCGCACTATTACGTTTAATCAAAACGTCAGGTGTAGACTTATTTTGTTTCAGGCATTCTTACACCAGTAAAGTCGCTATGTCGTTCGATACATATATTTGTTCGATGGTTGCGATAATAAAATAAAAATAGGGTAAACACAAGTTATTGGTCGTAAAGTTTACGTCTTGCAACAATGAACTAAAATTTCTGGCTCAGTAGTGTAGAAACAAAGTATGAGCCATTACCTGGTTTTCCTATGCATAAAAGTTTTTATATGCTCGAGCGAGAAATAGTTCCTATTTGAAAAATGTAGTTCAAACGCAAAAAAGGCGCGTCTCACCTAAAACGTTTTAAAGATCTACGGTTAGAATTCATTCGCTGCACGTAAAACTAATCAATACGTTGCATTGCATTTTTCTGGGATTCATTAAGAATATGTGATGAAAATTTACAGGCCGAAACTTTTGCTTCGTCTTCAAAAAGTAAAACATGATTGGCAGTTTTCATCGTCGCGATCTAAAAAATGCATTTTTTGATTCCAACATCAATTTGTAAACGTCAACTACCCCACAAGTCTAAGTTTCTGATTTTGGATTATAATTCACAATATCACAATCATATGAAAAATGAGTGCGTTTCGTTAAATGTTATTTTCCGTTCGGTCAGTGGGGATTTTTCAAGTTAATAAAACTGTTATTTCTTCATGTAACTGCAAAAGAAACAGTCAATTCTTAATGAGGTAGCTTGCTTCACTTGAAATGATATTTCCAATGGACGCCGAGTTACAAAATTGCCACTGTCCCTCACGCTGCTATAAGGCCCGTTTCCTCTGGAGTCCCTTTATAGAGGGAGGTGAAACAACACGGCTTATTGATGTCACTAACGGGAGTAGAGATTGCACAAATCGAACGTTTTTTGTAATCTTTGATCAACCGAACCCCTGTCTCCGTTCCCTCTCTCATTCCGTTTGTTCCTTGCCATACTCTAAGTTCCCCGGTCCAATCCAGGATATACTCTTTGCAATTGGTGAAAATGTAATCTTTATTACCGTTTGTGACACTGCGAAGGCCTAAAGTACGGGAACCAATCAGAAATGGATTCTTTATGTCTTCACTCTCAGTATAAAGGGACTCTACTTTCCTCTAAACTTCATTATTCCACTTACTGCTCTCTTTTGTAGGACATCAGTTCAAGAGTCCACGGCTTTGAAAGGTCGATGAATGCGCGAGAAAGTTCGCCTCTAAACGTGTCTAAATTGCCGAAGCCGGTCTTTAACATAGACGAGCTCGATAACTGGAAGTTTAAATCCAATCAATTTAACTAGTTTGAATCTTGCAAGTCTACGTATGAAGAGCCATGACACGTCCGCGGAGAAAACTCATGTAGTTCCTCGTGCGCCACCGTTGCCAAATCTCCGTTATTCCATAGAGAAAAAAAAGGAGGTGTTTGCATCTTGAGGATTTGTACCCACCTACGTCATCAATGTAAACAAGACGCTCGTTGAGGGTTATGTTGACGCTGTAAAAACGGACCATAATGTCCGATTTTTTTACTTAAATCAACTCTTTATATAATTTCAAGCACTTTTTATAGAATGACTTTTTCCCTTAAATTACACCATTTCCAAGAAAATCGACAGGATAAAAACGTCGCTGTACCCAATGACGTCATCAAAGCTATAGATACTCTATGAAAAATTCCAAGATGCCCGAAATGCAAACACCTCCTTTTTTTTCTCTATGCCGTTATTCTACCTCGGAGAACGTATTTTAAGCGTTAGTTTTGCAATGTTATCTAGCGGGGGATGCAGCCGCTTCGCCGGGGGAGATAATTAGACGAGAGGCAAAGAGCGGGATGAAACACTTCCAGATCAAATAAATTGCTCCTAAACGGAGGATCCAGATCATAAATGGCGTGTTAGATTATTTAATTAATGTTCCTTCCGATAAAAATACCGGGGGAAGCTGCGGAAATTGTGAAGTTTCGCAGTTTAAAAACTTGGTCGGCGCGCGTGATTAAGCGAATCTAGGAAATGTTCCATCGCTCTTGCAACTCGAACGGGATCCCCGGGATATTATGCATGCAGCGCTCTCTTCGCCAACTTCACCCGGGCCGGAGTGTGCATCAGGAATACCCGAGCTTTTAAATTTGTATTTTTAGAGGCGTTTTACCAGTCTTATTAAAAAGTTTATACTCTTGTAACTTATACTTAACTATACCTAAACAAACGGGAAAGCACTAAAATAGATGTTTCCTCATCAAACTTTCGCGTAGCATGAGTGGTCGATGGATTGATGCAAGGCGCAGGCGATAACTATTCAAACTCGGCCGAAGTGATTTTGCCTACACGGCAAGATGAAGGCGACTTGCTTCCCGAACTTGAGCCAAGGTATGTATCAGGAATATCCGTGCTATTAAATTTGTATTTTTAGAGGCGTTTTAGTAGTCTTATTAAATAGTTTATACTCTTAACTATACCTAACCAAACGAGAAAATCACTATATAAATGTTTCCTCATGAAACTTTCACGTAGCATGAGTGGTCGATAGATTCATGCAAGGCGCAGGCGATAACTATTTCAACTTGGCGGAAGTGATTTTGCCTACACGGCAAGATGAAGGCGACTTGCTTCCCGAACTCGAGTCAGAATGTGCATCAGGAGTGAATTAGCAGTCTTATTAGAAAGTTTATATTCTTGTAACTCATACTTAACTATACCAAAACAAACGAGAGATAGACCTTGAGACAAGATGAGATATTAAGCACTAAAATAGGTATTCCCTCATCAAAATTTCACACAACATGAGTGGTCGATAGTTGTGCAAGGCGAAGGCGATAACTATTCGAACTCAGCCGAAGTGATTTTGCCTACACGGCAAGATGAAAGCGTCTTACTTCGCGAACTCGATGCCAAGCAAAAATACGACCGTGGTTCCGTGCTACCGCGATAAGGAAGAAGGCTGCGAGAACATTCGAGATTTGCCGAATTTCCCCGGACAAAACACGCATGTTTGACGTTTATGCATATTTTTCTTTGCGATTTTCAGACATTTTAGATTGAGGTGCTCGCAAAATAGTCTTGAAAATTTGAAGAAAAATATCTAAAACTTCCCCGATAAATTTGTATTTCCTCAGAGGGTATTTGGCGACGCCTGGAGTTCATTCGGCGTTTTTCCTTAGCACGGCAGCGTGGTGCTTGATAGATTATTTATTCAAGGCGCAGGCGATAACTATTCGAACTCAGCGGGAGTGATTTTGCCTACACGGCAAGATGAAGGCGACTCTCACAACTTTGCCTCTCAAATGGACGTATTTCTATCAAACGGAACTATGTGCATTATGAAGTGAGCCCTGTTATGCACATATTTTTATGAGTCTCAGGGCTCATGTCTTAATGCGCATAGTTCCGTTTGATAGAAATACGTCCAAATGAGATGCAGTGTATCCGCTAACGTTTTTCATGGCGCAGGCAATACATTTTTGATCTCGGTGGAAGAGGTTTTGCCTACACGGCAAGATGAGGGCGACATACGCAGCCATAGTTAAAAGCAGCGCATTTGACTCGTTGCAAGAGTCAATTAACTTGAATTGACTGCAATTTAGGAACACTATCATACTAAGTAAAATCGCTGTATGATCATTGAATGATGCCAAATTTTCTCTTGGAAAATATTTATTTTTGAATATTTTTCCTCGACATTTTCCGACTTCCTAGATCAAATCACGAACAAAATCCCCTGCAAAATTAGATGAGAAATATTTACAAATTTCCTTGCAAATTCATTTTTGTCGAAGGATATTTGGCAAAACCTAATGTCTCATACGGCGTTCTTGCTTAGCACGCGCAGGACAGAAGATACTATTTGAACGGCGTAAAAAAGAAAAAAACTAAGCCACATCAGCTATTGCCAAATTTAATTGAGCAATTAAATTTTTTACAAAAAAACGGTTGTGCGGATTTCGTGCAAACAGTGAATATTCTATATAGTGTGAAGCAATTTCACTAAAAATTTCAAAGGAATCCGCACAGACATTCTTTTGTAAAAAATTAAACTGCCGAGTTAAATTTGGCGAAAACTGATGGGGCATGGTTCCTTTCTATTAGACGTGGTCCAGTGGCGTGACGTGCTTTACGATATACCGATCGATCTGCCATTTAAACCAATGGAGAAGGATCGATTAACACGGCGTTTGCAACGAACACCTTAATAATCGATTCTTCACCACAGCTTCAAATGGGGATATATCGATAATCGATAATTCACGCCTCGCCACTGAGGCATTCTATTTTTCGCGGAGGATGAGAAAGCATATTCCACCCCAAAAAAAAAGGAAAATAAAGACAGCAGACAACACTGAATATACACGGACAGGAGACAATATAAGCAGGACGGGAAGATGGAGGACAGACAATAAACACAGGAAGCGTCAGCTGTTACAGGCTGCCAACCGACATCCCACACACCCGCACTTCCATGTGTCGGCACCGAATTATCGTCGCCCTCCGACAAAAGGACATATGTCAATCCCCACGTGAGCCCTGATTCTCATTTGAATCCATGCTTTCTGGGGCTCATGAGGGAATCGGGATACGCCCTTACGCCAGAGGAGCGACGTTATAGGTACCCAAACAGCACGTAGCCGGAACATTAAACACCCACGCACACGTTGTTTGACAATACAAACTGGACATTCTCCGATTTTTCAGTTCGATTTTCAGTACGCTCCGACACCTATAAGCTTCGTGATCTCACATCTTGGACGAGTATGTAATATTTCCTTACATGTCAGTGCACCGAAAGGAATGACCGTAATTCAAGTGTCACGGTGTTTGTATTTCGTTATCAAAATTTTCTACGCAAGGAGTGAGCTAAAAACCTATTGCCGCTCCCTACTATTTTCACGGGGTTACTAATACTAGTCTTTTTTATGTACTTTTTATGGTTTTTAATCACTTAAATTTTTAATAAAGGCTACTATTATTATTGAAAGCAATAGCAACTGACTAGGCTCAACGGATCAGTTCAATTGCATTTTACGTCACTGAAACTTCTTTCATGATGTATTTTTAGAACAATTAAATTAACATCACATTGTCAAATTGCCTGAAAATCTCCCTCATATTAAGAAAAGAAATACACCTAAAACATTTCGGGTCAGAATTATGCTTAGTTTTCTGTGTGAAAATGATACTCGAGAAAAATCAAATTGTCAAATTGCCTGAAAATCTCCCTCATATCAAGAGGAATACACTTACAACATTTCGGGTCAGAATGATGCTTAGTTTTCTGTGTAAAAATAATACTCGAGAAAAAACTAAGACATTTTTTGTATAATTCAACTGATTCTAGTGCAAACTGCCCAACTCTAAATAATACAACAATTACAGTCTGAAAGTACTTCTCAACCCAAAACTGCTTTTATTTATTTGTGGATTTATTTTCGAAGAATCCTTCCACCTTCCTAGCATGTCAATTAAGAACGTAATATGAGTGGAATTTCGTTAGTGTTTTTTTGTTCATAATACGTTACGCAATTGACCATCACAGAAAACCGATAAAATGGTACACGGGTTACATTAAATAAAAAAGAAAAACCAAAACTGAAATTCTAACTCACAGTCGTGTTGAAAAATTGACTTGTAGAACATGAGATCTTCTTAATCATGAACAAAAAAGATGACGTACCTGAAACAGACGAAAGTTTTTACTTAAGCTCTGTTGCAATGAGTAAAAAATTCTGTACAGTTTGCTAAAAATGCAATGGCAATGAAAAAAAACTCGGCTGATAATTTTCTTATAACAGTAATCCCAAATAAAATGCAAACTGCAAGTGGCAAGTCTACAACCTGTTTTCTGCTTTTAGTAATCAAAATAATTTCATTCTAATAAATAAGATAATCAACGATCCGGGTGGAGCAGCAAAAACAATGTCCAGTATCTAAATTTTCCAAATAAATGGCAAAATGAAACAAAAATAAATCCGTTTAAGAAATGGTAAATTGTCGGGAAAGGGAGAGATAATATCATGAAAAAAGGGGGAAAGTGCAGCATTTCCTCCGCATCATCTTTCAGTTTCAATGAGTTAAGTAAACTTTGCTCGTCAAAGTTTATGTTTTTGCTTTGAAGTATTTATAATGATTCAAACTTGGACAAGCAATCGAATGTTGCCGAATTTTCCCTCGTTATTTATTCTGCGGTAAAATTAAATAGAGTTTTTCTAAAATATGTAGGAATACCACAATGAAGTCGCGAGACTATTCTTAGAAAAATTTTAAAGGGAGACAGGTCCACCAAATTCGTGTTTTATTGGCGGGAATTTTTCAACGTCCGAATGTTCATGCAGCGATTTTCCTTAACATGGCAGTATATGGAGCGTCAAGCGGGCGATTCTGACATTTTCTTTCTGAAAAGACTTCTTTCTTTTATGTGATAACGTAAGAGAATCACGTGATCCGAAATGGAAACTTTCGAATTTTACCGAACAAGACCAATTTAGTACTCTTAATTACATCCCTCTGTAAAACATCGTCCACAGAACTTAGGGGAAATATAGCTCCTGCGCTTAAAGATGGAAACTTGGCCGACTTAGGTACTTTTTTCCAAAATATTTTGGCTCCATGATACCGTCGATGTCGTCAAATCTTCGAGAAAACTTCATATTCAAACTGCTCCTGCAAGGTAGGCGATTCGGTTCCATCGATAGGGCATGCGTGATCGATTATCGATACTTTCCCACTTGAAACTATGGTAATGAATCGATTATGAAGGTGTCCGTTGCGAACACTCAGTCTATCGATCCTTTGCCATAGGTTGAAATAGCTGGTCCATCGATACATGGCAAATCGCGCCACACCACCGCCAATATTACGTAAATTTCGTCGCCAACTTGGTCGGTGCGCCCCTCTCGATAATTCGCTCGCCAAAATCACTTGGACATTTTCGCGTGCTTTCCACCCTCCCGGCAGTCGATGTCAAAACCAAACATCTCCCTTCTTTCATGAGCTCCCGAGTCCGTAAGGTTGTATACATCTTGGGTGTCACTAGGAAAATGGACACGATGGCTTCGATACGGATCGATTCACTTATCCCGGCGACGAGCCCTCGTGATTCAAGATAATTCGCAATTCGTAGCGCCGCTCGCCGCACCACGGAAAGAGCTAAACGGAGTGATCGGACAAGATGCGGAAACTTTAAAGGCTTTTATCTTCCGTACTACGGAGCACAGACGTTTAAAAAATGGTTTCATTGATTCGCTCGTAAAATTTCCATTCAAAATCCGCCGAATCCCGAACGAAGAAATTACGTGACTACCAGTGTTCGAAGCTCACATGCGCCAAATGCGCCTAAGAAATCGGCCATGGCGCCTAAAAAAAGAAGGCTCTGCTCCAACGTGGCCCCTAAAAATTGCCCTCCTCCCCTCCAAAAAAAATCCTAATTTTTCTGTACGTTGATTTGCCGAAATTTCCCCCAAGTAACGTTACTAGTTCTGTAACTAAAACAACTTGCGTCTAACTTTTCACTAAGTGCGTCGCGGAATATAGGCAAAAAGTCAATTTGGCCCCTAAAAAATCTTCAATGGCCCCTAAAAATCGAGCTTGATGCGCCTTCTGTCTCCTGAAACCCAAAGGCGAGTTTCGAAACTGGTGACTACATTCCACGGTTTTGAAATTGACTTTGGCAATTCGATTTTTTACACAAAAATGTGCCTACACAGTTATGTTTGAGATTTGCCCGATTTTTGCATGAGATCAGAGGAAAAATCAGTAAAATTTTCAGTTAAGGACTCCCAAGATTTTCCAGGTATAAATACAATTTGAAAGGGAAAACTTGCAGACATTGTGGCACGGTTACGTTCTGTCGTGAGGAAAACGATGAGTTGATCAAAAAATTAACTTACAGTAAACCCCGGATTATCCGAACCAATGTGGCGGTCGGCCGGTTTGGATAACGAGAATTTCGCATAATCCTGAGGCCATTAATATTCATTCATTCATTCGACGAGTCCCCCGCATCAATTCGTTTTAAATCTTCCACTTTCTGCGCCAACTTAAAGACCACTTTTTCCCGTTTCCTCTCGTTCACTTTTTTATGTTTATCACACACTTTTTCTTTGACGGCTAGGAGAAAGTGCAAAAAACGTATTAAAAAAAAAAAAAAAAAAAATTGTCCTCCGAAAAATCGGTTCGGATAATCCTGAGTTCGGATAAACCAGGGCTCGGATAATTCGAGGTTTACTGTATTTTGAAAAACTGTACCTAAGCAATTTTTAATCAAACTTTATCTGATTTTTGTATGAAATCCGAGGAACAGTCAGTAGAATTTTCTGCTGGAAATGCTCACAATTTTCCTCGTCAATATGCAAATTGCGAGGAGAAATTTGGCAACATCAAAATGGAGCTACGTTCTTTCGTGGGGAAAACGACAAAATACCCCAAAAAATTTGAAATGCGACAGGAGAAAGGTCAAAATTTGGGATTTCGGTGGAAAACTGCACGTGCAACATTTGCAAAGGTCTCGTTTCACTGTGCGCCGGCCTGCGGTAGCGGCACGAGGGCACGATAAGTGGCCAACTAGTTGCATTGATTTTAAAAGTACTTTTTCCGGCCCCCGGCCCGNCCCGGATTTCCGTAAACAATGGCGGCTGAGCATCGGCCGTTTGAGAGGCTTGCATCAGCGTTATCCGCTCATCTCGAGAGGATGAAATTCGAGAGTTTGCGGCGTTGCCGATAATTTTGATTTTGTACGGCTAATGGACCACTACACTGTTGAACAAATTAATATTTTCTGTTGATATAGTAAAGGATGATATCAAATAAATTTGTTCGATGATGTGTTTCGTCCTTGATTTGATTCGTTGTTCGTTTTTGACTACATTTCAATTTACGTGAGGCTGGTGGACCATATAAGACAAAGTACAAATTTGAGAGTGCTGATATGTAAGGTTTCTCTTGAAAATTTCACGTAAAACAAGATTTGTGCAGCGACAATAGGAGGTACTTCTATCAAACGGAACTGGGTGAATTATGACGTGAGCCCTGTTGAGCATATATTTTTATGGGTCTCAGGGTTCATGTCTTAAGGCACATGGTTCCGTTTGGCAGAGATGTGTCCAATAGGTCTGTTGCACGCAAGAGAAACAGACGACTGAATACAATTCCAAGAGGTGAATTCGCTCGAAAATCACGCTGGGCATATCAAAGACATCTGAAATTCACTCCTTATCTACTCGCAATCTTGGTAGTTTGTAACGCAATTTTTCAAATTTATCGCTATTGCGAGCAGTTTTTCTTGGTGGCCGGTAGTCAGGTTTGCCCGAAAAGAGACCATAACTTACATAAACTGAACAGTCATAAACTCTCCTTGTGTAAGATTTCAATTGAGTCAAAGATTTTTGCAAAACTAAAGAAGCAAAAGGACACAAACGCTTGAAAACGATTGAAATCATACAATAGGAAAAATTAGTAAAATCGTTTGTTTACTAAGTTAGTTTTTTTCTTAGTCTTCTGCCTGTGCAAACTTGAAACAACTGCCCGCAGATACAGGAAACTTGGAAAAGCGTGTTAATTGCTGATGTGTAATATCCGTGTTCAATGTAAAATTCTGGTGCGAAAACATGTGTTTCGATCAATAATTTTCTATCCTGTTTGGCGATCTGTACCGGAACGATTTCCGGGTGATTTGGTGACGAGACAGCCTCTTGAAATTTAATGTTAACTATCAACTTTGAGGATGCATCCTTTCAAATTTTCAGTTTTTTAATCTTTCTTAATTTGCATTGTTTGTTTCCTTCACGTTAGGTCAGGTCCGGAGTGGTCTAGATGAGACAATGTTAGTCTAGATTAAGCTTAGATAAAGTTCGGTAACCGGATAGGTATTAAAAAAGCGTATTAAACTTTTAATTAAACGATTGATTAAGATAAATAAAATGAAAGATATTCACATGGAGTGGCAACGTCGCGTTGTTGGTTGCAAGCCCCTTGGAGATGCTGATTTCAGCCGTATATATCCCTTTAGTACCCTTCGCACAGATCTTCTCCTCTGTCTCAAGGATTATGATGCAAGCTTTCAAAAAATAATGACTTATTCGCTGCGGAATCTAACTAGTTCGGGTGAATTTTGCATGTCCGTCAAGGAGTCTTGATTCTTTCAATGAAACTCCTCTACCATCAAACGGAAAAGAGAAAGACGTAAAGCCGTTCTTTGAACATGTCCTTTCCTTAGGAGGCCCCATGGTTCACATTCGAACGAAGGCGGAGTTACGGAGATCCTGAATATACCATCATGAAACAGACAGTTTTTGCAAATATCGAGTGAAATTCCGCGGTGAAAATCTAGACATCAATCTACACGAGGTTTTACTATGCTTTGCCATCGCAGAGGAACAAAATGCAAAAGAAAAAATGCCATGGCCTTAACAAATTTTGAGGTAGGTACGAATTTACATTTAACTTAACAAAACTCGCAGTGTATTTTCTTAAGTATTGTGTATTTCTGTCGCGTCAAATCATTGTAATCTCTCTTAAGAATCCATTTCCGGAGTTCCACAGCTGAATTTCACTTTGGGGATGCCAAGTTGTCCTTACAATGATACTATGTGAAGGATCTCCGTAGACCCTCCTTAATCATAATGTTAATCATATGTTGTCTCCTGAGAGAAGGAGCTGTTTTACGTGCGACTGTGAATACGGCTCTAAATATGACAGAGTTGCTTAGTCGATGGATTCATGCAAGGCGCAAGCGATAACTATTTTGACTCTGCAGAGGCGATTTTGCCTACATGGTAGATTGAAGGCGACTTGCGTAGCCCTGCTTCCCGAACTCGATGCCACGAACCAATATGACCGCGGTTTTGTAGTGCTTAGTAGATGGATTTAGTCAAGGCGCAGACGATAACTATTCGAACTCGGCGGAAGTGATTTTGCCTGCACGGCAGAATGAAGGCGACTTGCGCAGCCTTGCTGTCCTTAACCTCAATGTCACGCATAAATGAAACGGCGGCGGTTCCTTGGTGCTTAGAAGATGGATTTATTCAAGCCCATATTAACAATACCCTTTCTAGGGGTTGCCCTATATAATAAGAATATCAAAAACTTATACCTTTTTTTAAAAACAAAATAAAAGATTAAATTTACTGCCAAATCAAGTCAAACTTCTTTACCCCGTTTAAAAGAAAGGGTTGGAGATAAAAATACTATATCACAATGTTTACTGTAAATAATCTAGTTACTATCGTCATTCCATAGATTACCGTGCTCCGGTTCATTCATATCCAAACTTTTTTCTCGGAGTATTTCGTAAATCCTCGGTCTTCATCGCCAATTTTCTGCTTTTCTCGGATACACTCCGATATAATCTGGTTGAACCAGACATCATGATTCTGTCAAAGTGAACCAGTGGAGATTTTTGAAAAATGGCGACACTGTTTTTCTTCAATTTGAATGTACATATGTAAAACAATCGAATCCTGGTGAGGCTGCTCGCCTCGCTTAAACGCGATACTTTCAATGGATTTAAATGGAAGAAAAACAATTTTGCCAACTTGCAAAATCAGTATGAAGGGAACGAGACAACGTCCGAACGTTCATACGGCGTTTTTCCTGAGCGAGCACGGCTTAGAGCCCTCGCGAAGGAGAACAAGGAAAAAATTGCAATTAAAGCGCGATTGTCCGGAACTGAAAGAATTAATGAAGATTCTTTAATTTGAAAGTGGATTAAAAGTTCTTTCTACCTCTCTCCCCATCTCTCGCCCCGACGAGGATACTTAGTTGGCGAAGGCGGCCCTGCTGATCTGTTTTAACGGGGCTTAAAGTATTAGCACGGATGGGACAAGTGTCGTGACGAGTCGATAAAGTTGCGAGACGTAAGCCGCACCGTCGCGGCTTAGCTTCCAACTTTCCATTCGCTACAACTTCCGATTGGGTTCCCAAGAAAATTTAATATTCAAAATCAATGCGCAGAGGCTATGGATTTCATCATTCCCGCGGCACACAGTAGAACGAACCTTTGGAAGAAATCGGACAGGGAATTTTTGACAATAATGGACCACTAGACAAGGTACGAATTTCAGCATTCTGATACATGTTTCTTAACCAAAAATTTCACGTAAACCACGATGTGCACAACGAAAATTACCGAAATTAACTCCTTACGAAGATATTCAATAATTCTTGATGCGTGAATTCAAACCACCCGCTCATGAAAACTCAATGCTCTACGTGATTCACATTGCGCGCTAAACGTTTATCATGACAGTCTCTGCGATATAAAAATCTGGCAACCTCAGTCTTGACGCTTTGGCTCAGCTGTAGCAAATTGCTTATAGTTTGAACAACACATGGTGGGAAATGAACATTGCTCCATTGAGAAGATTGCTGAAACCGTTGTAGTGCGCGATTTGACTCACGTAGAGCTTTGAGTTTCTCGTGAGCGGGCAGTTCAAATTTCTCGTAACCAATGTGAAATAAAAATGTTAATATCTCCGTTAGGAGTTAGTTTCAGTAATTTTCGTTGCGCAAATCGTATTCTACGTGAAATTCTGGTTAAGAAACATGTATCAGAATGCTAAAATTCGTACCTTGTCTAGTGGTCCATTGTAAAATTGGACGTATTTCTTTCGGCTCATTCCGTCCTATACTCGCAATGCTTTTCCATGGCGCTTAGGTCCGTTTGACAGAACGTGTTATCCGGCATTCTAAATTCCTCAAAAGGAACTCAAATTGGCGCTTAGTTCCGTTTGATAGAAATATGTTCAATTGTACTTTTATTTCGTCACAATTTTAATTTTACGGGGTGCTCTTTACAGACAATGCAAATTTTTTTATTGCCTCAACTGCAAGTGCCAAAAGAGCTAATTTTGTAATATTTTTTTATAATTTTTTTCCGAAATGGGAAAAAGTATACAAATATTTTTATAAAATGAGAAAATGCTCTGCCTAGTAACGTCATCTGGCGGCATTTCCCATTTAAAGTATTTTAGCAGGTTAGGTTATTTTGTCATCTCTCTTCCGATAATTGTACAATTTATGAACCAAGGGTATCCTCGTGTTCACCTTATTTGGTAGCGTCCACTCAAGTACGGAGTTCATCAAATTTTAGGCATCCGCGAATTCTCCATTTATGAGAAAACCAAAAAAACTATATTTTGAATATTAACATTTAATATTAATGAAGATGTACGCTTCTGAAATTTTTAAAACAGGTCCAACCTCACCGACTGACTGCGGCGTGGCGCACGGTGGACGAATACTGAGATGGAGCCCTCATCACGCTGCACTACTGGGATTTGTAAAATTTGAGTAGCCTCTATTACATCGAAAAAATGGGAATGCTGATTCAACATTCGGGATGTAAAAAGTGTGTGACAACACACAAAACGCTGAAATACTACAGCAGTTACTTTAACAATGTCAAGATGTACAACTATCTGCTGTAGCGGTTAATTCGGCGCTTTGTGAGTTGTTACACACTTTTTTACGTCCAGGATGTTAAAGCAGCCTCCTTTTTTTCAGTGTAATTTATTTCCTAGAAATGGTATCTTACGGGCGGTCCTTAAATTACGTAACTCACTTTTTCGGAATTTTTGACTCTCTCTGCCTCCATCTAACGTTTTTGTGGCGTAGGTCCCTATATTTAACACGTAAAAAAAATGGCGCAACTCTCTTCTCGATCCTCCCCCTCCCTCATAGAGCCCTATGTAATTCAGGGACGGCCCTTAATTGCTAAATGCAGTCCAACTGAAAAAGGCGCGGTCAGCCATGGTCGGATGCCCATTCTACCATGCTAAGGAAGAACGCCGTATAAACCTTCAGGCGTTGCCGTATTTATTTCGATTAAAAATGAATTTTTCGGGGAAACTCGGAACATTTTTCAGCCACTTTCTTAGACAATCTTACTAGCTCTTTAATTCGGAACACCTAATAATTCGAATACGGTAAAGTATGCATAATTTTCTTTAAAAATAAATATTTTAACGGGGGAAATTAGGCAACATTCGAATGCCCATACGGCGTTCTTCCTTCGGAGGGGCAGCGTTGTGCCGCTATGCGAGGTGTCGGGGATTATTGAAGTTGGCGCTCTCGGAGGGACAAAGCGGAAATCGCCGGGGGTTCCGGCTCCGGTTTCTTAATCAACATTTTTCCCGGTAAATTAATGATACCGGGGCGAAATTCAAATTTTTCACGGCGAACACGGACCGGGAATGTCGGGGGAACAATGCCAATTCTGTCATTTCCACCGATCGCTGTCTTAATTGGTTCGGCGGGAATAAGTTGGCCGGCGCCCCCCCCCCCCCCATCATTCGCTCCTGCCCCCGGACCAAGTAGGTCGCGGCTCTGCTCGTTTCGCCAAATGCCGCGAGCGTTGCCGTTTCAGCCGGAATGGTAGAGGTGCCTCGACTCTCTCCGGTAAAGACGCCTTCAAATTCTGAGATACTTCACGCATTGCCGATATGTACGAAAAAATATTTGTATCGCGAGTGTCTCAACTCTCTCCTTCAAAACGCCTTCAATTTCTGATATATTTCACATATTTCGGATAGGTACGAACAAATATTTGTATTGCGAGTTTCTCGATTCCCTCCGGTCAAAACGCTTCCAATTTCTGAGATGCCTCACGCATCACCGATATCGTCGCTCTTCTGACGTAAGGGCGTATCTCATTTTCCACATAAGCCCCGTAAAGCATAGAATTATACGAAGAACAGGGCTCACGAGGAAATCGAGATATGCCCTTACGACGATATGTGTGAAAAACTATTTGTATCGCGAGTTTCTCGATTCTCTCCGGTCAAGACGCCTTCAATTTCTGAGATACATACACTTCACGCATTACTGAAAGGTACGAAAACATTTTCTATCACAAATTTCTCGTCAAAACACACGTTCAAAATAGGAGAAAAGGGCAAATATAATACGTTTTGTGATTGGGAACTACTTTTTCTGGTATGATTTTAAATTTGATTTCCCTGTCAGAAGAATATTACATGGGCCGCGGTGAGCACAGAAAGGAACACAGCCACATTAGCTATTGCTACATTCAATGGGGCAATACAATTTTTTACGAGAAAACGATAGTGGAGATTTTTGTGCAAACTTCAGTGAATATTTTGCGAAGTGCGAAGAAAATGCCTCACCATTTTCAAAGGAATCCGCACAAACGTTCTCTTGTGAAAAACCAAATTACCCAGTTAAATTTGGCAATAGCTGATGTGGCTTGGTTCTTTTCTGCTAAACGCGGTCCACATGTAAAGCCGCGATAAAATTGGCGGAATCGATGGAAATTTTGAAACATCGCAAGGGAGACCTCTTAAGTCCCAAGATTTCTCGGATCCAGTTTCTGCGGAGTATGGGCTGCCGCTTTGTGCCACTGAAATGAAGGTTAGTAAGCTTTTTGCAAACTTTTCAGTTAAATTGAAATTTAGGACGTGAGCCGAACAGGGCCGTTCTTCCCATCGGCCTGCGTCGAAAAGGGGCACTTTTTGGTGCCGAAAAGGGTCGAATGCGCCGAAAAAAGGAAACTGCTATGGAGATACGTGTTTCGCACTTCGGCCATCGACCCTCCTTAATCACGTACTGAAGCGCCGTCCAAAATTCGGCAACGCCAATCTATTCGCCGTCGCTCGGTCGGATAATTAATTACATTAGAGTCGGCTCAATATCGCCCGGGCGCGAGGCGGGCGCATCGGGCCGTCAAACTCGCGCGACAGCCGCTAGATGGCGCTCGGCGTGGAAAAAATCCCGCGCTCTCGCGAGCGTCGAGATGATATGCTCCGGCGATTCTTTTGACGGCGCCAAACGCTGAAAGCTCCTATTGTGACGCAGGGAACTTTCGGATCTTATTCGAGCGCCGATGCCAAACTGACGGATTTTCAATTAATGCCGGAGCGAATTAACGGATTTTAACGCGAGGTTTAACAACAGACGTATCGAGGTTCATTGTCGCGGCTCACTCCGGCAGATGTGTATCACTCCGAGGAGCTGTCAAAGTTAAGGTGCCTATTGTGTCACGCTAAGGGAAAACGCCGTATGGACATCCGGGTGTTGCCAGATTTCTCCCGGTTAAAAAACCAATTTCTTGGAAAAGACGTTAAAAAATTGTGTTGAATTTTGCTCGAGATTTTATTGCCAATTTAATCGAGCGCTCCTGCTCATTTTGAAGCAAAATATTCATAGCTTCATGACAAAAATAAGCATTTTATCGGGGAAGTTTGGCAACGTGCATATGTTCATAGGTCGTTTTTCCTCAGCAAGGCAGTATTGTGAGAGGGATAATGAAGAAATTGACGGATTTCTCGAATATTCCGTACACTCAGTTACTTACAACAATTCGTGCTTGCGTGGATTACCCGATGAGAATACTACAAGTTCAGTCCTGCCGAAGCTTGAAGCGCAGAGCTGCAGAAAGATCCTTTCGATCATCGTGAAAAGATGGAAAACATATTTCCCGAATTCATTTCGACGCAAAATGTAGGCAGAAATTACTCACCTTCAAACAGCTCCACCTGGATGGAAAAAAAATCGGTTACATAATGCTATGACTTCAATTGGCGCATATTGCTTCTGCTTTCTGCTTCCCTATGAGGAAGAGCTGATTAACCCTTAAATGCTCAAAACTTTCCTTATATGCATAGTCCTAGGGCGGGTCAAACTGACCCGCAATTAAATATGCTCATGTCGATGGTTTATGAAGTATTATTCATGTTAATTCCATGACTTTGAAGGTAATAAATACTTTCGGTGACATTGAAGGCACAATGGCGTGAAATTTGAACATATGCTCCACTCTATATTGCTAGTGAGGTGTCCCTCCGATTCGCAATAATATCGTCAAAAAATGAGGCCCCATTACTTCTTTCATATCTTCCGATGTGTTGCTCACGTAGCCCTAGAAGCACCACTACAAACAAGACAAACGGAACAAACACATTATAGAAATGAAGCAAGAGAGATGACGCGCGTTGATGACGGCGCAGAGATACAACTATTCGTACTCGATGGATGTCCGTGCTGCATTTGCAAAATTGAAGGCGCGATGGCGCAAGGCATGAACTCGCAATGCTCTATTCTATGCTGATAATAATGAATAAGTGCCGCTCAGATTCGGGAGAGAGGTTAAAATCGAGGTCCGATTAACACCTCTCCTATATTGACACACGATTTTTATATTTTTTTTACTCATACAATGTACATGTACAATGTATTCGTACATACCGGCCCCATACAACCCTCAAGGCACGTGTTAATGCAAGTCTCGGGTCAATGTGGCCCGACTTGACCATCTAAGGGTTAAAGGAAAAAAAAAGAAACAAATACAGCCTAAAATACTCCAATTGTGACATCGCTGGTGCCTCAAATGTCTCAAAAGCCCAAACAATATTCCAATCTCTAATCTGAAAATCCAAGTTGTCTCTTACTTAAATGCCTTATGCTCTGAATCTATTTGTGTCAATTTGCAAAAATGCGAGCATTCAACGTCTAAAATACACGATAGCTAAAATTAGTGATCCCATCGCCACACACACACAAAGATGAATTAACAACACAACTCAACACAGATCAAATAGAGGACTTTGAAACCGACTTCAGTTTTCCGTTTTGCATTCTGGAGTAGCGGCATCCGGCTGCACTTAAGATCGCTCTCGGAAAAATTTCCTCGGTGCGACTTAAAAACACCTATTATGTAAACCCTCCAATCCTGCGAACTGTGGAACAACATTGCAGTACAAAAGGCACCCAAAACGGAGCGTTCGGCTTTACAGCGCTAACCCGTTACCACTCTCGCAGAGTTGCCACTTTCACCTATTTATGTTTCTACATATATTATCAAGCGATCAGGTGATAGCCAGCGCTTTCTGCTGTTAACGTGTTCTTACAATATATCGACGGTGAAACTACCAAACCACGTATCTCGATTTGCGACGTCGCAGACTTCCTGTCATACTTTATTTTTTAAATGAAAAACTATTTAACGTCCAGCCTTGAAAATTTCTGTGATTTTTCCTCTTCGCGCGAAGAAAATTCTGTGAAAATTTCAAGGAATGATATTGATTTGGTCTACTTCCAAAAAATAAAATGTGAGCGTAGATTTTTAAACACCGCAAACGAGATACGTGGTTTGGTAGTTTCACCGTCGATATGCTGCAGTGCTTTTTTCTATCATGGGAAATTGAAGAAAAATAGATTTAAAAGTGAGAAAATGTGCCGCCTCATGACGTCATCTGGCGGCATTTTCCATTTGAACTCATGGTTTTCAGCAGATTAGGTTATTTTGTCATATTTCATCCAATAATTGTCCAATTTAGAAACCGAGGATATCCTAGTACTCATAATTTTCCTAGCAGTATCATTTTAAAGATGAAATTTACAAAATTTTAGACACCTGCAAATTCTCTATTGGAGAGAACACGTGTATATCAGTATGGAGTATCAGTGTATATCAGTATCATACGGAGAAAACTATGGTATGCATTACCGCAGTTGATGAAGTCCCACGCCGTGTTGTTCGATAAGCGATATTTTCCTTAAAATTCCTTAAAATGGGCCTTATAAGCCCCATTGTTTGATGCCGTGAATATCTTAGCGAGAGTTAAAATAATCGCCCTAATACGGTGCAGTTGGCGTCAATTTCTTATGAGCACCTACAAGCCTGCATGAATACTTCTCGCAAGGCACCAAACGCGATGCAAACGTTATTTGAGATAACTATTCGACCACGGGTGTAGGCATATTTGCCGCCAGCCGGATTGAAGGCGCGCCACACTGCGGAGATGACTGGCCTCCTTTATCTCCGATTGCAACGTTATGCACCACGTTTCATGTTTTATTTTTCATAGCCGGACGTGTGACTTTTACACATAGTTTTTCTGAAGAGTTCCCATGAAGTTTTCTAGATGATTTCAACTAAATCAAGAGAATTTCGGCGCAATGTTTTCGTTTGTTCTAATCTATTTTTTTTATATCAGGAAAAAATGTAACATAATTCAAGTTTCTGAATTTTTGTAATATTTCCCTTCCAATAATCGATAAGACTGGGGAAAGAGTGAAGACTTCTGATGCGTGGTTCCAGTTTCACGCCGAATTGAACGTCGCGCGAGCCAGAGAATGGAACGCGGTGGAGTCGCATCTTCTCAGCGTGACGCACCGGCGTAATTCGGCTAGCGGCAATATGACTACTACACCCTTGGTCGAATCCTCATCTCGGTGCGCATCCCGTAAGTGAATGCAAATATCAACGTCTGCACGCGGGAATAAAAAAAGAAAAAAGGAATTTATGTCCAACCGCAACGTTACACGCCACTTCTAATGATTTTTTTATATCAGTGCTTTTGAGGAAACTACACACAGTTTTTCTGAAGAGTTTCCGGGAATTTTTCGGAACGATCTCAAGTAAAATCATGAAATATTTTCGTTCTTTCCATTATCTTTTCATTAGAACCAAATAAATTTTAGGCGGTTCAAGTTCCTCGATTCTTGCTATTAAGATGCACATTCTCCCCTCCAATTTTCATCGTAAAAAACCAGGCAGCGAGTCAAAAGTGTCTAATTGATTTCAAGTGAAATCAAAGACAATTTCCACGCGATATTCTCGTTCATTCTATTTGTTTTATTATTTTCATCGAGAAAATCTTCCGAATTTTTGGATCGCTGATATTAAGATATTATTCATCCTTTAATTATGGTAAAAACCGGGCAGAAAGTCAAGTATAATGACGCGTAGTCCCAGTTTGCCGGTGTCTTTAGCGTCGCGGAGGCAAAGTTAACGGTCGAGTCATCTCCGCAGTGTGACGCGCCTTCAATCCGGCTAGTGGCAATATGCCCACACCGGTGGTCGAATAGTTATCTCATATAACTATTAAATTTCGTTAGGTGCAATGCGAGAAGTATTCATGCAGGCTTGCAGGCGCTCATAAGAGATTGACGCCAACTGCACCGTATTAGGGCGATTATTTTAACCATTTATTTAGGGCGATTTATTTTAAGAAATAATGGGAAAAAGCCAGTAGAACATCTCACTTGTAGGACTAACTGTGATGGGGACAAAAAACGAGTGGGAAAAAAGTATTGAGAAAACTTGGAGTAGGAAACAAGGTTTTTGGAAAATTGCTTTGCCACCGTCGTAAACCTATGGCAACTTGACAACCGAGCTTCACTGCACTAAGATTTTTCCTCCTCACCGTAGCAGAAGCAGACATTTCAAGTACGAGCTTACACGGTAAGATACGTAGGGTTCATTGAGAACTGCAAATGGATTCTCGGATAAGTATCGAGAGTGCGAGGACAAGGCTCTTCGCCCGAACAGGGGGCTACTTCCCTCACAACTTGGAAAACCTGGAAGCCGATCCAGGATCCAGCATCACAATACTGCGATTCATACGATACTACAATGTCGAAAAGGATACAGCAAACTTGGTAAAAAAACGTCCTCAGTGAATGATTAATTCATACAAGTACAATGGGTCACTATACCTCGTGTTTTTATTTAATATTCTGAAATTACCAGATGAGCAGATTAAATAGTGATTTACTCCGTATCTTTAGGGCGCGAAATGCTCATGCACAAGTCCGAAGTCCGTATTTGAAACGCCAAAAAGCTCAACGGAATTTCAAAAGCGCCAAAATGGCGAGCAAATGGCAGAAATAATGCACTAACATTTGTATCTCTTCTCATTTTTCAAAGCTGTTTGTTCAAATAAAACGTATATTAATGTGGAATTGTTGCTTGTTAACCGCAGATAACGTGAATGCAATTCCATTCTTTGATTTTGAGGATATAGTTTCGGCGTTCCTTTTGCATTCGTACACGAAGAGATAAAAGCCATTTGACGAAAGTCGTAGAAACCCGTGCTTGTCTCTGATTGGTGCCAGTTAGAATCATTTGGTATAGGGCGCAAAACAGGAAATTTATTAATTATAATTTTATTGATTTTATTTGCGGAAAATTTGCGCTTTTTGAACCGCGTATTTTTCGGTTACCGAGTTACTTTTTCGCGTTTTTAATGTGGACTTCATGTTTTACACGTCACTTACCTGAAAAAAAAATGTGTACACAAGTCAAAATTCGATCGTGGTTCAGTGGCCCATTGCACAAATTATTTGGGAACTCATGGCTGAGAATTCGAAATGCTCAAACAAAATTGACCGCACACCAGATGAATACCCAACTTGACTGAGGAGTTATTTATTCGTCTTCGTGGAATTTACAATTTTTTCGGGCCTTCCTAAAGTTATTGTTGCAAGGAATTACAGTGGGGGTCGTTTCAAGCCAATAGTTCGTAAATCAGCGAGACACACGCCCAGCTTACGCAACGTTAAGCTGTAAGAGAAATGCAAATCAAAACGCCTTCAATTTTCTCCGCCCGCAACCTGGACTACCGTCGGACACGAATAGTTGTATCTGCACCTTACATTCTCTATGAACCATTAACTTTGAGGCATGATATTGTATCACTGGCCACTTCTAAACGAAAAGACCATGATGTTCGTCCTAATGAAACGACCGTCGGCTTTTGATTGGTCAGACTTTCATCAGCTGATTTCCTCGGTGAAAATGATTATTTAAAATGTTCGGTTCCCTCACGAAATATTCTTTGACAAAATTTGACTGCAACGTTATAAAAATTCGTGGCCATTGCTCCATTCGCCATTTCCCTTACAAAAAAACGTAACTACATTTCAATGTTCCCAAATTTTCTCTACCACAATGCATTTTCACTCGAGGAATCTTGCACACTTCTACCTGGAAATTTCACTCATTTTTCTTCTTATCTCCTGCAAAAATCAAACACATTTTTGACACAAATTACACAGGTACATTGAAGTAAAAAAATTAATTGTTGGAGTCAACTTGGCAACCTTGGAATGGAGGTACGTTTCTTCGTCCGGGAAACTGAAAAAAACAATATGTTTTTTTATCACCTGGGATGTCAAAAATGTGTTTGGTGATCCCGAGATGCTGCCTTTACTGCCCCCCGCTGTTAATTTTACATCCTGTGAATGCAAAATTAACTGCGTGGGCAATCAAGGCAGCATCTAAGGATCACCAGACATATTTTTGACATCCTAGGTGCTAAAACAGCACACCATTTTTTTCAGCGGACGCATTCATGTGTTAAGTGCGTGCATTAAATTGTTTTGTCGTCTCCATTGATAAGATTTTCCCCCGAGTTTTCCGGGTTTTCCTCGACAACGTCCACATTGGTCTGGATTCTTGGAAGAGCGGTCCTCTTGTACGACAGTTGCATTGAACGGGCTCTCTTAATCAAGCGCGGGAGGGGACGGCGGGGAGTGCAGCGGCTGAAGGGAGGGAAGGGGAGCAAAGGAGGGTCTGCGATTCAAAGGACGGCCTTTCCAGCAGATGAGATCGTAAAAGTCCGCGGGGCCAAGCGCCCGGGAGCTCTGAAAACGGCGTGGATCGTAAACTAGCCCATTTACCTGGTATTCACTATTCCGCTACTGTGTAACCGATTCCGGGCGCGACCGTCTTGTCGCACCGACCCGAGGCCATGTTAACCTCCGAATTTCCGCAGTTGGCTACGGGATGAGCTCCAAGGCAGAGCAGTCAGAGCACCTCAAAACATGTTCCGAGGAGAATATTGAACGCGGTAACGAGAAATCAGCGTTCGAAGTTTACATTAGAATCGGTAACTGTTTAGATAATAGATGGTTTGTGTCACAGAATCGTGTTTTCAATGAGACGGATTTATCCGGAGTCAGCTTAATTACTACCATTGGCGGATCCAGTAATTTGGCAACACCGTATTTCCTCCATTTACACCTATGAAAATGTATCGATTCTTAGGGGGGCCAGGTGCTCCGACAAGAATCGATTATTCAGCATAGGTTTAAATGGAGGAAATTCGGTGTTGCCAAGTTGCTGGATCCGTCTCTGATTACAACACACGTAGCCTAATTTCCTCTCGTTTTATTTTCTTAACAAAAATTTAAGCAATTACCTTATTTCTTACGCATCTCATCATTTGAAATGTAGTAAGAATAATCTTTAGAATTCAGGAAAAATCAACATATAGTTTAAAACGTTACTTTATATGCGTTCGGCAGAAAGGAATCAAGCCACATCAATTATTGCCAAATTTCACTGGGAGTGCCAGTGAGTACCATTTCACCAAAATTGACAAAGAAATTCAAAGTAATAAAGGCAGGGTTTTTTTAGAAAAAATAACGCGTCCGATTCTGATATCAAAAATGCACGATAATTTTCCTCTAAAAAACCCGTGACTTTATTTACGTTGAATTTCTTCCTCTAATTTGGTCCATGAATTCTTTAGTCTCACGATAACAGAAGTGCATATGCGATCTCAAAATTCGAAAAAAAATGACAAGTAGCTGAAATTATGGAACGAATCTATGCGATACATCGCACATCGCTCTAACACAAAAATGGCGTCGTCGAATCACCTTGATTTATAATAACTCAACTGTTTTCAAACACGGCACGAATACAGTTTCTCTTAGGGAAGGGGAGGGGGCTGTGTGTCATATTCCACTGGTGGTGTCAAACGAGGCACGAGTACACTAAGCTGAAAAGCATAGAGGGAGCGTCGGAACAAAAATAGTAAGTGAATAGGACCCAGCGCTGGGAGTAACAGAGGTGTTTGAGGCGCAAAGGCGCATACACGCTCCCCGTGCTTCTCAGAAAGCGCGTATCTGCACAGTATATTGATTGTAAGATGCGCGATTCTTCCTCAGATGGGACTCCAAGTCTGCAAGCAAACACACCCGTGCAAACGAAGCTAATGTTTCAGCGCGCCAGAGCCCCCGGCAATCGACTTTCAACCCTGTTTCAGAACCGCACACCTAAGGAAAAATAGCGTATCAGCTTTTGCGCTTTGCCAAGTTTCCCTCGATAAAACACGAATTTTAGAAAAAAGTTATGAGCAATTGAGGCGTTCGTTTCAAAAAGGCGCCAAATCAGATTTTTATCGAGATTGAGTTCATTACGGAAAAGTGATACTATTACACCCAGTTATCTTTTCCCCATCAATTAGTGACACACTCATTTACACCGTTTGCTCGATGTACTATCTTGGTAGATCATCTATCAAGAAAGGAGGTGTAGAAAGTTCAAAATACCGCAATGAAGATACGGGTTTTCGCTCTTTAAAAATCGACATGGCTCATCAAAAAACACCGTGTAATATCTCATCTACCGTAGATGAAATATTACACGGTGTATTTTGATGAGCCTTGTCGATTTTTAAAGAGCAAAAACCCGTATCTTCATTGCGACATTTTGAATTTCCACACCTCTTTTCTTTTTTATCCTCTTTCTTTTTTTGAAGAAAAACAATGGAACTTCATAGTTTGAAAATACCGAATGTTTCGCTTGCAGTTTCAGTCAACGAAGTTTCTAAAAAATAATGTTACCTAATTTTCTTAAGGAAAACAAAGTATGACAGGAAGTCTGCAAAGTCACAAGCGGAGATCAGTGGTTTCCCTCTGTGACCGTCGATACCTCCATTAATATTGGACGCAGAAACTACGATACATCTCATGCCACTGAAAAAAATATTCGTGATATTGGGTTTCTTTTGGTTAAAATAGGAAATGAATCACAAAATAACCCACATTTTTTGTTGATCTCCGTAAAGTCAAGCAGCACAGTTTCAAGCAGCAGTCAATTTAGCACGAAAAAAAATGGAAAAACTGAGAAACTCCTGTTTCAACTGAAGACTTGGGTTACTTTGTGTTCTACCTCCCAAAAAACCAAACTTGAGGTTTATATTTTCTCTCAGTATACGTTTTCCTAATCAGCAAGCTTGAATAATCAAAATGCGATTCTGTGACTAGCGCAATTGATCCACTGCGAGTACAGACTGCCAAAGTTTTGAGAAAAAAATTGACAAATATTAGAAAAAATCCGTATTTTCCGGGGTAAATTTGGCAACTTCCAGATGTTTGTACGGCGATTTCCCTCAGCACAGCAGAGGAGCGTGGTATTTTTTATACAAGACTCCACAAGAGGAGGCCCTGAGTCCACCGAGTGGAAAACGCGGAAATACTCAATTAGAGGCGCGGTAATATCTCGTAATTCCCCTCCCCCCGTCCCGATTATTCAATTTAATTCACGGAATTAACGAGGCGATACCTTCGAGCCGTGCTTCCGGGCCCCCCTTGCCTAATCAAACGCCCACTTCCGATTGCTTTTTATCTCTTTTTGCGCCCCGAAATGAACTTCAGCCCTCGATTCGGGCGTCTCTTTATTGGGACGGTGATCCGGGGACATTTCCAAAGGCGCGAAAGTTTGGAGGAATTCAAACGATCCAATTCATGGGATCGGAATCGGGAAGGAGTACTGCGGTCTTATCTCCTTTTGCTGGCTTACACTGCATTAACAGGAAAAAGTGAAAAAAAATCGCTAATTTAAGATAAATTCCCTGTTTTTATTATTATTTTTCATTATTATTTCCAGAGTGAGTTCTAAGTTTTTCACACAATCGTTTATTGCTTCATCTGATGATGCTTAAAAATCTATTTCGCAGTATATTTTAAAAGATTTCCCTGATGTGAGAAATAGTTATAAAGTATATTTAAAAGTATTAATACGCATAATGACGTTATGGGGGGGGGGCGGCATTTCCCATTTACACAAATGTATTTTAGCGGATTACATCATTTTGGTCTATTCCCTCAAACAATTGTTCAATTTATGAACCAAGTTCATCCTCGTCCCTAGATCTCTTAGTACATGTATGTAGTTTCCACTTAAACAGGATGTTCATCAAAGCTCAGACAATGCAAAGTCTCCATTATGACAAAATTCACGAGCTTCTCTCAGATAACTTTTGACGATTTTGAAAAAAGCTCACTGACGGTTTCTGTGTAAAAAATGCCTGAACAATTTTCCCAGGATTCTTCGAATCTTTAAAAGACCCTCTTGCCAATCGGTCAATTTTTTTGAATACCTAAGCGCGTCTGATAAACTTTACTTCTATATCAAATCGAGCTTCGAAAATACTTTTGAGTGCAATCTGCGATGGAATAATTTACTAACATCTGAATTTCCCGGACCGTTTAAAATATACCACATATTCGAGGTACGAGCAGAAGATTATAGAGAAACTGAATTTAACTATATCGCCAGACTCATCAATAAGTTTATACGCGATACGCATCCGATTTAACTTGCACGGATTTCCAATGGTGGAAAATGCGAATATACTAATTCCAACATAATATACAAACGATAATGTATTTTCGCTCATGTGCACTTATTCTGAACATTTTCAATCCATTCAAGATGTTTAGAGTGGAATTTTGACGAAAAATACATTTCGTCGTGCTTTAATTGAACCGCATTAAGCTGAAAAGGAACCGAGCCACATCAACTCTTGTCAAACTCAATTGGGCAATTTGTGTTTTTTTTTTACGTGAAACCCGTTCTACAGAGTTTTGTGCAAATTTCAGTAAAATTTCTGTATAATACAAAGCAAATTCCTTAAAATTTTCAAAAGAATTCGCACCAACGTTCTCTTAAAAAAAATTAAACTGCTCAGTTTAATTTGACAATAGTTGATGTGGCTTGGTCCCTTAATTCTGCTTAACGCGATCCAATTAGTAGACCGCTTGGTAATCAATTCTTGGAGACCGAATTCAATCAGTAGTGTGACGTGTTTTGCGATGTATCGATTACTCTGACATTTGATCCAATTGAAAACCATCGAGTATTACGGTGTGAGCAGCGAGCACTTCAATGATAGATTTTTTACCATAGTATCGAATTTGTTGATATCGATCAGCGTTGTGGCGAGCTTTTCGATATATTATTGACCCGTCCTTTAAACTTATGGAAAAGTATTGATAAACAGGGAGTTCGCAAAGAACGCCTCAAAAATCGATTCTTTACCACAGTTTCAAAAGGGGAATAATCGATAATCGATCATTTACGCCTCGCCACTGATGTCGATAACCGATCATTTACGCTTAGCCATTGAATTCAATTCATTTTCATATCACGTGGTCATTTCCATCGTAAGCCGGATTTTCTGAATGGTGTTTTGATCCGGGAGATTAAGGTTCCAGGAACTGATCCGACGAAAAACGCTCATGATTCACGCAAAAATATACCCTGAATGCACCTGTACTTTGATTTTGTACAAATCACGACAACGGGTGTTAAAGAATATTCTACGTAGCTTTTAATCTCACAGTTATCATAAAGTGTGGATTATTAACACTTGAATGCATGCTTCATTTTTCTGCGCAGCCATACTGACGGTATCAACCCATTAACTGACATCTAGTGATTTTTTGGTGATGGAGATATCCACATTAAAAAATGTGGATACACTCACATTGTATCCATCAGAAATTTCCATTACACTCTCTTTCACGCACCATGAGCCTGAAATGTACGTTTTATAAGTCTACCGCTTCAAAAACAATACTACACTGGAAAAAAAACACATTGGATCTAGAGTCCAGACTCTTCAAAACATCGACAAGAAAAAATACTCTTGATTAAATCAGATTTAAGCTTAAATCAAGAACCAAGCCTCTTAATTTGAGCGGATTTCCTTTTGATTTAAGCTTAAATCTGATTGAATCAAGAGTCCTTTTTCTTGTCAATGTTTTCANAATTCAAACGATCCGATTCATTGGGATCGGAATCGGGAAGGAGTACTGCGGTCTTATCTCCTTTTGCTGGCTTACACTGCATTAACAGGAAAAAGTGAAAAAAAAAATCGCCAATTTAAGATAAATTCCCTGTTTTTATTATTATTTTTCATTATTATTTCCAGAGTGAGTTCTAAGTTTTTCACGCAATCGTTTATTGCTTCATCTGATGATGCTTAAAAATCTATTTCGCAGTATATTACAGAAGATTTTCCTGATGTGAGAAATAGTTATAAAGTATATTTAAAAGTATTAATACGCATAATGACGTTATGGTATGGGGGGCATTTCCCATGTAAACACATGTGTTTTAGTGGATTAAATCATTTTGGTCTATTTCCTCAAACAATTGTTCAATTTCTGAACCAAGTTCATCCTCGTATCTAGATCTCTTAGTATATGTATGTAGTTTCCACTTAAACAGGATGTTCATCAAAGTTCAGACAATGCAAAGTCTCCATTATGACAAAATTCACGAGCTTCTCTCAGATAACTTTTGACGATTTTGAAAAAAGCTCACTGACGGTTTCTGTGTAAAAAAATGCCTGAACAGTTTTCCCAGGATTCTTTGAATCTTTAAAAGACCCTCTTACCAATCGGTCAATGTTTTTGAATACCTAAGCTTGTTTGATAAACTTTACTTCTATCAAATTAAGTTTCAAAAATACTTTTGAGTGCAATCTGAGATGGAATAATTTACTAACATCTGAATTTCCCGGACCGTTTAAAATATACCACATATTCGAGGTATACGAGCACAAGATTATAGAGAAACTGATATTTAATTATTTAGCCAGACTCATAAATTAGTTTATACGCGATACGCATCCGATTTGACTTGCACGGGTTATGGTTTTTCCAATGGTGGAAAAAGCGAATATACTGATTCCAACATAATATACAAACGATAATGTATTTTCACGCATGTACACTTATTTTGAACATTTTCAATCCATTCAAGATGTTTAGAGTGGAATTTTGACGAAAAATACATTTCGTCGTGCTTTAATTGAACCGCATCAAGCTGAAAAGGAACCGAGCCACATCAACTCTTGTCAAATTTAATCGGGCAATTTGTTTGTTTTTTTTTCTTACGTGAAAACCGTTCTACAGATTTTTGTGCAAATTTCAGTGAAATTTCTGTATAATACAAAGCAAATTCCTTAAAATTTTCAAAAGAATTCGCACTAACGTCTCTTGTAAAAAATTAAACTGCACAGTTTAATTTGACAATAGTTGATGTGGCTTGATCCCTTAATTCTGCTTAACGCGATCCAATTAGTAGACCGCTTGGTAATCAATTCTTGGAGACCGAATTCAATCAGTAGTGTGACGTGTTTTGCGATGTATCGATTGATCTGCCATTTAATCCAATAGAAAACCATCGATTATTACGGTGTGTGCAGCGAGCACCTCAATGATAGATTTTTCACCATAGTATCGAATTTGTTGATATCGATCAGCGTCGTGGCGAGCTTTTCGATATATCATTTACCCGTCATTTAAACTTATGGAAAAGTATCGATAAACAGGGAGTTCGCAAAGAGCGCCTCAAAAATCGATTCTTAACCACAGTTTCAAATGGGGAATAATCGATAATCGATCTTTTACGCCTCGCCACCGATGTCGATAACCGATCATTTACGCTTAGCCACTGAATTCAATTCATTTTCATATCACGTGGTCATTTCCATCGTAAGCCGGATTTTCTGAATGGTGTTTTGATCCGGGAGATTAAGGTTCCAAGAACTGATCCGACGAAAAACGCTCATGATTCACGCAAAAATATACCCTGAATGCACCTGTACTTTGATTTTGTACAAATCACGACAACGGGTGTTTAGGAACATTCTACGTAGCTTATAATCTCACAGTCACCATAAAATGTGGATTATTAACACTTAAATGCAGGCTTCATTTTTCTGCGCAGCCATACTGACAGTATCTACCCATTAACTGACATCTAGTGATTTTTTGGTGATGGAGATATCCACATTAAAAATGTGGATACACTCACATTGTATTCATCAGAAATTTCCATTACACTCTCTTTCACGCACAATGAGCCTGAAATGTACGTTTTATAAGTCTACCGCTTCAAAAACGATACTACACTGGAAAAAAAACACATTGTATCTAGAGTTCAGACTCTTAAAAACATCGACAAGAAAAAATACTCTTGATTAAATCAGATTTAAGCTTAAATTAAGAACCAAGCCTCTTACTTTGAGCGGATTTCCTTTTGATTTAAGCTTAAATCTGATTGAATCAAGAGTCCTTTTTCTTGTCAATGTTTTCAAGAGTCTGGACTCTAGAACCAATGTGGTTTTTTCCCAGTGTATACGACACAGGTGAAAATTTCGTAAGAGGAGTTGTAAGAAACAGCTTTTCTTTTTTCTCTAACAGGAGTTTTCAATAGGCCAATTTACAGAGGCGTTTTGCGAATTTAAAAATGTGCCGTCTCCGCTGCAGCATTTTCGACTAAGTCACCAAGGGGCCGATTCAACCGAAGCGGTAAGAAATTTACTTAAACTAATGCGGATAAGTGGTTTTAACGCATTGGCAGTTTGCCTTCAATTTATAGCGTAGGGAATACGAGCTCCCCACGTGGTTGATAGTGGTGGCGTCGCAAAGCGGTTCACACACTCAGAAAAAGAAAATACACAAAAAATAGCCATTGACCTGAAGCGAATGGATGAATGCCATGTCAATTTGCCTTCCATTTTTAGTGTAGGCAACACAAACTCCCACGTGGCTGGAAAGCAATATCATCATAAATCGGCTCACACATTCAGAAAACACAAAAATAGCCATTAACCTCACGCGCAGAGATAAATGCCATGTCAGTTTGCCTTCAATTTTTAGTGCAGGCAATACGAGCTCCTATGTGGTCGAATAGTGGTATCCTCATGAAAGAGCACGTTCCGTAAGGAGCACTCGCAGACAATATCCTTTGAGTAATGAAACAATCTCGCAAAATCCAGTCGATTTTTCATACGCACTATACTAATTGTTTTGACCCATTCTCAATCTCTAACTTTTTTTTTGGTAAATAGAAAAGTAATGCTGCAAAATGGCAGGCATTAACAACGAGAGAAACGGATGAAGGTCTGCCAGATAGTTCGTAAAAGGTTTGATTTTTTCTTTAAATGTCTCTAGACATAAACCTGAATAAAACAGATGGAGAAAAAAGTGCCGGTGGACTCAACTTTGAAAATAAGTGTTGACGACAAAGGTTCATTTCGGACGGTACATTAATCCTTTAAAGTATTCAAACGTGATTTTTATGCGATGTAACTCAGAATTTAGTTCATTTGCCTATCTTTTGAACAGAACAGGTCTTTATAAACAAAAATTATTTACTTTGAAAGTTTAGAGCAGATTTACGAATTCAAAATTTGCATTATACTTCCATCTATTATAGAAATGACAAAATCGTAAGCCTCAAACTTATTTTACTGTCCCACTAAAACTTCAGGAGTCCTGAACTGAAATGATTTCGAATACAAGAGCTTAAAGCGTTTACGGAAATAAAACAGTGGCATCAGCTTAAGAGCCTCCACCTGCCCCTTCAACCCCGTGAAGTTGCCAAGTTTCATCAATTACACAAAACCAAATTCGTCGAAACTCGTAGGATACTTCGAAATGACAAAAACTACGGTTGTCGGGAATTCGGGATACGTTCTTCTGGTAAACCCTCTCTTCCAGTTAAAATAAAAAGACTGCTCCCTATAAATACTCCCATATTCCTGCGGTTCGCATTACTATGCATTTTCTACGTTCGCAAAGGAAAAGAAAAGACAGAGTTCAGAAATAAATTTATTGTTCAAGCGTTCACAACTTAATCAGTTTAATTGTTTTTTCTCAATTGTTTTTGAAGGAAAGTATACCAACATTTTTTACCCTTTTTATTACTTGTCCCTTGATTTATAACTAACCTAAATTGAACCCCCAGTGTTTTTCCTGTGTTTTTCATCACTAAAATCTGTTATTTGATATATCCACTTTATTTCCATCCAATGAAAGAAACCCATGCAAAATACGCCGTTTCCCACACGAAAAAACGAATAACACGAAAAGTTGCAAGAAAAACTCAAACAATTCATTCTTTACTGAGATATAGGCGACAGCATTTCTATCCAGAATATTGCTGATATTTCCGCGGAATTATCAAAAAAATACAGTAGGATTTGCAAATCATTTGATAACAAACCAATTTGCAGGTAGAAAACTAACAACGTAGATATGTGATGCGTTAATTCGTCTCAGGTATAACGGATGTTAGCAACATTTGCAGGCGGATTCTGAAAATTGATAGACTCCGCAATCGACAAAAGAGATAAGGGTAAAACTAAGCGATCCAATCGGTGGAAGCTAATGATTACGAAGGACAAAGCAAAGTAACGACAACCCACGACCCTATGACCCTATGGCTGTATTGTTCTTTTCAAAGTAATATTTTCAGTAACAGAAATATTCAAAGTAATATTCAACCGATTCAACACAGTAGTATCGATAAAATATGTAACTTATATGATTATGTATCGTATCACCTGATCAGATTAATAAATTTTTTTATAAAAAGAAATGCAAAATTACTAATTACGAAAATTTACTTATTGCGAGGAATGGAAGTCTCACTATCCTTGCAACGTTTGAATGTTCTTGGTTCCTTTTTGCAAAGTACAATCCAGTTAGTTTTCATCATTTTCTCTATTAGCCTTAACAACCACACGTTTCAACCGATAGTATCCCTTCGTTTACCCTTAGTCTTCTTTGTCTGTTGCTTTACCGATATCAGTTTCAATTCTCAACCCGCTGATGGCGCCTAATGGGTTCTGACGGCCACTGCGTATCCATACAGGGCCCTCCATAGAGATGATTTTCAGGACGATCATGCAGCAATGGCTGGAATTGGGTCTGCGGCGGAAATGGGAGAAATCGCTGATTCAGACATCTTATTATCCGGGAGAACCATCTTTTTGCCGGTTAATTAAGTCGGGACGAAGCCAGTGCCGGGATCGGCCGGGGCCGGGCCGGAATTTTCGGAGGGAGCGTCCGAGGGTCGCGAGCCCCGGCTCGGGGTGCGCTCAGCCGTGGGCCTTAAGCCCCTCAGTCGCCCCCGCACCCCCCATCCCCCCGGAGTCACCCCCGCCTTTACCCCCAACCCGCACGAGGAATGTTAGCAACGCCAACAATTATCAGACGCCACACCGACGACGCCACCTCGTATTCCATCCACCTCGCTCCCCGAAATTTGCACCGGACACCCCCTCCACTGCTCTCCGGAATTTTTAGCATATTTTATTGCACTTTCAAATTGATTCGTCAGCCATCTATGTATACACTGAAAAAAAGGGATGCTGACATACCATTCTGGATGTAAAAAAGTGCGCGACAACTCGCAAAACACTGAATTAACCGCCACAGCAGTTATGTTTTCAAATTGACATTCCTAAAGTGAGTTGTCGCACACTTTTTTACATTCCGTGTGTTAAGGCAGCATCCTTTTTTTTCGGTGTATATTCATCATGATACCAATGTAAAGATTGGAATCAAAAATTTGTTTTGGCTGTCATTTATGATAAATGCAGTGTTTTAATGAGGCACCATCAATTTTTTCTTGCTTTCACCCAATATGAATTTTTTATCATACGAGCGAGAATCTCAGTTGACCATGCCCAACTCTCCTCAAATTAGATTCTCCCTCGTATGGCGGAAAAGCCATTCAAAAAAAAAAAAAATAAAAACATTTGTGGGGAAAACAAGGCCAAAAATTCAAATACAGTTAAATCTGTCGACAAACGTCTCCATGACAAGTGTGTCGTAACTCTGAAGAGAAAATTGTGTCCATAAAGAAATGTATCCTTCAATAGTGAAAATTTCATTTCCATAGCCATGAACACGACACTCAACGACTGCACCTAACCGTCGCCTAATCTAACATATTGATGGCCAAAGTGCAGAACCATGGGTTTCCACTGCGGTGTTTCAAAATTTCCTTTCCTATTTAATTCTTTCGAAGAGGAGCAAGTCAATTTTATGGCTTGCAATTTATACCACGAATATTCCACTGACAGAGAGGAAAAATCAAGGATGTTTTCATGAAATTAGATAGACCAATATTCCAAATGAAAAATAAAGTATAACAGGAAGTCTACAACGTCAAAACTGGAGAAACGTGGTTCCGCGCTTTGGCCATCGATACAATACAAGTAGCATTATACTAAACGCTTAGAAAAAAGTTTCATAATCTGAACTATACTCCTGGCTGATTTTAACGCCAGAAATAAGAGTAATTCCACATTAACCAGAAGTATTAAACCACACGTTTGAGTCACCAGCTAGAGGTATGGTTGATCCAACCACACTTTCAGCCGACTCAATCGTACCTCTGACTGGTGCAAATATCTTACATCTGGCGTCAAAATCAGCCAGGAGTATAATTCGGATTGTGATACTTTTTTCCCCGTGAAAATCAATCGTCCACAATAAATATTCGCACCACAGTCCATTTTTCGTTGATTTAAAAACGGCCTGAAAGATCGGTTCTTTCAATTTCTGAACCAACAGCGCAACACAGGATCCCCTAACAGATATATTGCTCATGCTACCTTGAACGCTGATTGTTTATTTTAGTTACAAAGATGGAGGGGGAGGGGGGAGGGAGCCTTTCTTAAATTCAACGGCTCTCATCTGCCACTCGTGGATCGCGCGGGAAGGGAAAGGCGTTCGTGTTCCCTCTTGAAGGGATCAATGAAGCCGCGGGCCCTTTTCCACGGGTATCCCCTTATCCCGGAATGCTACGTGGAGACC
>NW_017547096.1:773163-804019 GCF_001854935.1 Bemisia tabaci
GTTGAGCAGTCACTGTGGATTCAAACGGCCTCCCCTGACTTCAAAGCGAATGCATTGAGATAAAATAACTCTTTCAGAGGAGAGACTGAGTCTTTGGCGTTAGGTCATTGTTGACTTTATACCGCTGCCTACGACGAAATGAGAGACGTCGTTCTCAGCCTGTGACGACGCGACGTCCTACTAATGGATGTGCCACGCTTGGGCTCTTACTTTCGGGAGAGCGCGTCACACAGCCCCTATTAGGCTCGTTCAGGATAGATGATACCCACAAACCTTGCGAAGCTTCTTCGAATACAATTGAATCGACGTATGCGAAAACGTCCGATGTCAATACAGTGTTTCAGAATTTGAGTGGACACTTTCGTTGTGACTTAACGATACAAGATGGTTTAAGACGTCAGGAATGTGGAACAATTTTATAAAATAACCCTTTAGTATAAAGAAACGTTCACGAAAGAGATCGATCTTATTCATCAGTGCCACGGAGAAAAGAACTTTGTGCATGGGACCCGAAGTTGAAGTCATATGGATCTCTGAAGTTTTCTGATCACGCATCCGAAAACTTGAGGTCGAGCTGCCGAAGTTCGGGTCAGGCATCGAGGCAAAAAAAAACGACAAAAATTCAAACTGAGATATAACTTAACTAATGAAAGAACATTTTCACAGATTGTTCTTTATCGTATGCAGGATATTGTGCTCATGCAGTTTCGAAGAACATTGTCTAATTCACATTGTATTATGATATCAGGTGGTATCACTACATACATTAAGCTAAGCGTGATTGGAGCTTCACCGTTCGCAAGTGGAAACTCCCTCAGTTTCTCGGATACCTCACGCATTAGCGGTGTGTAAAAATAATTGTATCGCCGGTCCGTTCCTAAAATGCATGTGAAATAGAGCTGCAGGGTGGTTGAATGGCTTTATTAAGAGCAATAAAGCTTAAAGATATTGTTGATATTAAATAACATTACACTGATTATTAAACCGAAGAGTTTGATTGCTATGAAACAACGAATTTCAGCTCATACGATGGGACTTTTTTTTTCAGTTTCAGCTCTTTTTGTGATCTCATTTCTGAAAGCTCAATATTTCATTTTCCATTGAGCCTTACGGAACGTCGATTGAAAAATGAAATTGAAGCAAAATAGGGTCCACGCATCTTTCTTTCTTTCTATGTAACATGGTCATCCTTGGTAGCCACCACGAAGCAATCATCTGCATGCCAATGTGAACGTGTAAGTTTTTGTATTAAAACAACGAGATTTGGAAGGTTTACTCACGGTCATGTTGACAAGATGACTTTGGATCATAAAATCTGCCCAGTACAAAGCGAAAGATGATGACGTACCTAAAACAGAAAAAATACGTTGTTAAGATAAGTTGCAAATTAATTCATTTCAATAAGAGCTGTATTTTGCTCTTGCAATTACGATGTCCTTTTTGCAAACTTCAGGTAGATCAAAAATAAAAGTTGATCCATAGAGAAAATTACTTAAAAATCTCGAAAAAGCGCATCAGGAAAGTTTGAAAAACACTCTTAACTTCACAATCTGCGTAAAAAATATGCGTTTTTCAAGCTTCCCGCTTCAAAAACGATACACCTCAACCGTAGTCAAACGCATGTTTCTGAAGCAGGAGTAAAGTTCAGAGTGTAATCCTAGACTTTCCTGAAGCGCTTATCGTGGTTTTATTGTCATTTCCTATAAAATTCAACTTTTATTTTTGCTCTAGCTAAAGTTTTCAACAGGGACACTGGAATTCCTATTGGATTGAATTTTGCAAAAAGGAACCAAGAGCATTCCAATGTTGCTAGGGTTGTACAACTTGCATCCTCTGCAATAAAATTACTGAAATTGTGCAAGAAATTAAATTTACAAAGGTAATTTTTATCTTGAATACATAGTTTTTTTGGATTAAAGAGGAAACTTGTCCAGATGATTGGTATATATTTGCAAGGTAAAAAAGTTGCACAATTTTTTGCAAAATTGGAATGCTCTTTTTCCTTTTTGCAAAATGCAATCCTATTGATACAGCAGTTTTTGCGGCGGACAATACAAAATTTAAGACGGAGTTACGGCGCTTTTGGTGTGGACGACAGCGCTGATCTAGGGTTCCGCCGGCAACAAGGGCCGAGCGTGGAGGATTTATGATAGAGTAACGATATGTGTGATCTACTCGCCACAAATAACTGGCGGATACAGCGAGATACAGCAGAGCGCGGGCTATCCGTGGGTCCCCGTATTTTTAGGTGAGCCAACAAAGATTAAAATGAAAAATGTAGTGTTGAGAAGGTGGAGCAGGAGCACTCGGGGTGTCGGGGTGCGGTGCCCCTTCATAATTAAACCTCTGCTCCCGGTTCCGCACAACACGAGCGGTCGCCCTTAACCTTGACGCTTCGGCGCCTTGTTGTCAACCCACACGGTTATACACAGTTGGGTTGTTGTGAGTTACTTGTTTCAGTCAGATCAACCGGAAAGACTCAGTTGATCGACCAAAATTTGGGTTAGATCGACGGTTACCGAGTTACTTATTTTAGTCAGATCAGCCGGAAGGACTCGGTTGATCGACCAAAATTAGGGTTAGATCGACGGTAACCGTAGATCACACTGCGACATCAAGGTATGATAGAGGTGTCCCGCTTAACAAATGAGGGGCTTGGAGGACAAGGCGCATAAGTGCAGTTTTTACTGTTTCGAGAAATACGTGTTTCAAGTTTCGAAATTACATGGATCCTTATGGCAGAGAGAAAGTTCAAACTGACTTTTTGATGCTTAAAAGTTTAAATTTGTGAACCAATTTTTCCCACAAAATGCATAAAGACTAGTTTTACTTGGAATCAATAATACCTCGATTTTCCCAAAAACTGCACTTATGCACCTTGTCCTCAAAGCCACTCAAAGGTACTCTATTTTTTTGGATGTCACTCAGGGATTGCAAGTTGCGAGCGGCTAGCGTGTGGACTATCCGCAGTGCAATCCTGGTTCGATCCTGGCGACTGGCACGTGATTTTTAAGTAGTGAAGCAGACGACAAAGGAGCAACCCAAAATAAGGGAACAGTGAACGATGAGGAACGAGGGAGAAACGTGGAAACAAGGCTAAAAAATTAACAAAAACAAAGGCAGAGCGTTCCGACTCCTTACGGCGTCATTTTCAACTGCTGAAAAGGAAATGAATTAAAACTAAAATAACAAAAATAAAATTCAAAGGACAATTACATGGCGATATGATATAATTCCATGATTGAGGTCTTAAGAATATACTGTCTCTGATAGGCTCTCGCCGTGTCACACGGCGAAAGCAGTTGAGTCTGCCTCGGTCCCGACTGCAGCCGTGATGAGAGATGCAACTATACAAGCTTTGCGGTAGCCCCAGGTGGTATCAACCGGTTTTGAAGGCTTCTTTCGAAATTAACCTGTGGACTGCAGGGTACATAGCAAGACGGAGGGTCTTAATGTATTGTCTCTTCAGCACTTGCTATCAGCTTGAGTGTTGAGACGAGTTTACAAGAGGATCACGGCGAAAGCAGCTGAGTCTGCCTCGGTCCCGACTGCGAATGTAATATGAGATGCAACTATACAAGCTTTGCCGTAGCCCCAGGTGGTATCAACCGATGTTGAAGGCGCTTCTTTCGAAATTAACCTATGGACTGTAGGGAATATAGCAAGCCGGAGGGTCGAAATATATTGTCTCTTCAGCACTTGCTGTCAGCTTGAGTGTTGAAAGGAGTTTATAAGAGGCTGATGTGGCAACGTGGGTGGATTGCAGAAACCGCAACCTGCGGTTAATCATTAAAAATGAATCGGAGGAAACAAAAGCAACAAGCAGAGCAAACGGGATGAATATTTAAGAGAAGCCAAGGTAGAGCGGGAAAAATCGCTGCGCTGATTTACATCGGTGCCCGCATCCCAACGAATCTTCTTCGCTTATTGTTACAGCCTTTTCCGACTTCATTCAAGACACCTTTTTGCTTTTCCCCAGCTTCATCGCGGGAATTCTGAGGGCGCTCAGTATCTCGAACCTTTTTTTGGACCTTTTCAGATCCTGTTAAACCGCATTCAAGATATTGGAGCCTTTGCTCACTTTTACACGATGACAAGTGAGCTTGGATTTCAAAATTCCCTGCCTTTTCCAAGATAATTTAGGGGTTTTGAGCGTAAATTGCCCCGTATCTCAAACCTGTTTCTTGACCTTTTCAGATCCTGTTAAACCGCATCCAAGATATCGGAGCCCATGCTCACTTTTACACGATGACAAGTTAGCTTGGATTTCAAAATTCCCTTACTTTTCTACGACTATTCAGGGGTTTTGAGCGTAAATTGCTTTGATTTTTTATGCTCGGGGGGAGAGAGGGGGTGCGTCAATTTCTCATCGAAATACTTTGCATGAAAAATATTTAGCACGGGGTCTCTTTAAATTTAAAAAATTCATAATTCGAGAACTGGAAGGCAGGTTACTAATTTCAAGGGACTCTTGAAATATGACTAAGGTTTTTTTTTTTCTTCTTTTTTTTTAATTGCCATGAGTCCTGCCTTTAAAGAGCGTCCGGCATAGATTGTACGGCCGTCAATAACATATTTTCTCTCTGCAGAAGTTTCAATAAAATTACCCAAAAATGAAAATATCCACGCGATGAAATAAAAAGATGACGCGGTTGATAAATTCATAAAAGAAATAGAAACAAAGCACAGTTTATGGAACATTCGGCCTCCAATTTTTCTAGCGTTTAAAAAAAATTCAATTTAAAAGACTACTTCGCTGATCGTGTTACAGAAGAACACAGCATGCACTTTTGGATGTCGCCAAAATTCCCAGAAAAAAATATTTATTTTTAAAGAATGTTATCGGTATTTTTTATTAAATTTATTAGATATTTCAGATTAAACTGCGAATCAAATTCCATGGAAACTCGGAAGAGACTTATTCTCAAGTTCCCGGAAAATTCATAATTTATCAAAGGGTACTCGACAACATCAGGGGGTTAATACTACGTTCATCCTTGGCATAAAAGTACTACCATGCTGGGTAAAAACACCGTATGAGCATTCGAATGTTGCCAAATTTCCTCTCAGAAAACATTTATTCCTGAAAGAAGTTATGAATATCCTCCCTTGACATTTTCAGACTGTTTGGATCAAATTACAACGGAAATCCTCTGAAAAATCGGCGGAGGAAAACTTACAAATTTTCCTAAAAATATGTGATTTGTTTAAGGATTTAGGCAACGCTTGATGGCTCATACGGCTTTCCTTTAGCGCGACAGAGTACGGCAAACTGGGTTTTTAAGAATAAAGCTAAATAAATCAGAAACTTTTGTTTGAAACTCCCCGGATTAAAGGGGAGGACGGAGACGAAAATTAGTTCATTTCACAAAATTACACATTTATTCACTGCTCTTTAATTTATGTTTTCAGCTTCGAGAGGGGGATATTTGAAGCGTCAAGGCGGAAAACTTCACGGCGGCGCGTCCCAACTTTCACGGGTGATGCGCGGTGGACTCTTTCCGTCAAATTTCAGACAACGAAATACGGACGGTTCAGTCTCGCATTTAAAGTCAAATTAAACGATGTTATGCCGAAGAAAACTATACAAATGAACTCAATCAAACTGAATTACGTAGATATGATTTCTGTGCTTCATGACTTGATTTGTACATGGTTTCTGATGACATAAATACGGCCGATGGAGAATTCGCATGTGTCTGAAATTTGGTGAATCTCATGTTTAAGATGAAACTCTCGAAAGAACTTTACAAGAGGATAGACTTGGCTTCTGAATTGAACGATTACTGTCTTAAATATGACAGAATAAACTATTCTGCTAAAATACATGTCTTTAAAACCCTGTGTGGCATAGCGTTACGAATTCGTAACAACGTATTTTTGGGGTTTTTGAAAATTAAATCTTTACTCTGAGGCTTGATTTCGCAAAATTTGATTAGTTTTTCCTTTTTTGAAAAACTGATTCCCTTAAATTTTAAATTTTGAAAAATAAATTTGGTACTCTATGTTTTTTATGAAGGCTGTATACGAAAGAGATTAGTGTCCTCTAGAATCTGCGATCCAAAATTAATTCATGCCATAGAGGGTTAGGTGAGATACGTCACAAAGGCGGCACATTTTCTAATTACTAAATCTAATTTTCTCAATTTCCCATTTTCAAAAATAAAAAAAAAAATTAAAAATAATGAGAACTCAGCCTTTTTAGCACTCTTGAATGAAGCAATAAAAAATTTTCGTGCAAAGTCACCATTGTGCGAGACTGCTTTTTGTCTACATTTGATTTGAAGGGTGTTATGCAAGAAGTTGCAGAGTGATATTTTTCTTTAAAAAATATAGAAATAAATTGGTTAAGGGAGAGATATTCTCACAACTTCATTTTTTATGAAAATATTCCGAAAAGAAATATTTTGATTTGGAATCTGGGGAATTTCTTGTCACAGTTGTTACACTTCATTTTTTCGAAAGGAAACTGATTGCAGTATTTCTTCCTTTCGATTAATTAGAAAAGAATCGAGGATTATAAAAAGTCGCAATTTGGATATGCAAACTTGAACTTTCAGTAACACGTTGACTTCCAGAAACATTGGATTAGTTAAAAAGTTTGAAGTATACCTACTTCAAGTATGGGCCAGTTGCGCCAGTCAAAGCATTGTCCCTCGACAATTTTAAATCACAGATCAGAAAAACAATATAGCATCTTTCCAAACAAGGAGTTTTCACGCCCACTAACGAAGATACACCGCCCTTTAAACGAAGGGCGAATAAGACGTCATCAACCGCGGTGGTTCATGCAATGGCTTCAAACTTGGTTTCATCCATTTTTTGAGTCGAAGAACCGGTAGTAATGCGTGTATTACTAAGTGGACCGCACTAATCAGGAACTACAATTTCTGACTCATCTATTACAACACGTATCTGTATGCGGCAACTAATGACACGTACGTTGTTTTATTAATCAGCCAGAAATTGCAAAATGTAGTCCAATTAATCCTTCCGAGGCTGAAGAAATCATGATACTCGTATTTTCGAAGGTCATTATTCGAGCATGAGCGGATTCAAGGGGAAGGCGTGGGCCCTTAGCCCCTCCCCCCGTTCGCCTGAAAAAAGGGGGAAGAAAAAGAGAAGGAAGAAAGGAGAAAGGAATGGAGGAAAGAGGAAGGATAGACGCTTACATTTGGTAATTTTTCATGACCGAATTGACTAAAACTGCATATATAGATATATGTATTGTATACTGTGTAATTCAAAAATTATTTGGGTGAGGTCGCCATACAGCCCCCCTCCCTCCCCCGTTTGAGTTGGTTGGATCCGACAAAGTATTCATGTTGGACGTAAAAACAAGGCGTTTTAGACATAATCTTGATATAATTCGCTGATCTATAAGGCTAAACCATTAAACCACCATTTTCTGTGACTAGCGCGCCAGACCCACAGTCTTTTTCACTTTCACGGAGGGTATTACCTGCTCAGGAGGTGGACAGCCACGACCAGGGAAACTTTGCTGAAGAAAGGGACTTGGAGGACACTGCGCGATGGTCTGGAGTTGACGTCGGTCCTACACGCTCAGGACAATCCTGCAAATTCGATTGTTCCGACAGGCGATAACTTTTGTTTAAATAAGCAATTTCCCGCCTCAGCTAAGAGTTTCGTCCTGAGCGGGTGTCAACTTTAAACTAATTTGCAAATTCCAGACCCCCCACCCCCCCCCACTTTTCCCTCAGATATTTCCTCTCGTTCTCCTTCAGAGACACAGTGGGTATTCTCTATGTATTGAACCGTTTATGATGCGCCTGTTGCAAACTTCAGCTAAAGCAAAAAACTTGATTCTTACGGAAAATTACTAAAAAATCACGATGAGCGCATTAACATAGTCTGAAATGCACTCCCAACTATACAATTTGCGTGCAAAATGTGCATTTTTAAAGCTTTCCACCACAAAAACGATACCACGCCTTAGGTGAACACATCTTAAGAGGCGTCGTTCCATACAACGTTGGGTTGTCAAAATTTCATTCGTATTTTTCTCGCTTTGAAAGGTACAGCCAAGTGCTCCGTTTTTATATTTTTACCGTTTAATCCGACTGAGGCAGGCTGGGTTTTCAGCCGAAACGTTTTGGTGATATTTACTTGAAAATTAGCATGGTTACCCTATGTTTAATTTGTTTTATTATTGTTCCATACAACCATTGCGCATTAGGATGCTGCACAATATTCAACATGCCCGACGCAAACCCGCCAATGCACACAGGGCGAAATAGGATTCAACAAACCCGCATGTGTATATTTACATTTTCCTTGCGTTGATAAAGACAATGGCGCCTCCTAATATTTTGCGCGCGAAAGCGTCGACCATGCTGAATATTGTGTAGCATCCTAGTGCGGGAAGGTTGGACGAAACGACTCCTCTCACGAAATGTTCGCCTGTGCCGTTGTGTCGTTTTTGCAGCAAGAATTTTAAAAAAAAACCTATTTTTTCGCAAATTGTAAAGTGAGTGGTAGTAGTGAGATAAGTTTATTTTAAAGCGGTGCTTTGAGTGTATTTGAGACTTTTCCAATGCGCTCATCGTGATTTTTGAGCAATTTTCTACCAAAAAAACTAATATTCTTTTTGCTCTAACTAATGGCAATAGGTCCATTGGCTCAGCGTTCCTGGCCTAATGCGTGAAAGCCCGCCTACATAAGTGCTCATCCCGACATTCATCAATCATCATTTGACGTATTTTATGTTCAACAAATTGTTCATCGATGATCATCAGGCGAAAAGTAACGTTGACCTTCGAATTCAACGTTTGCCTCACCCGCTGACGTTGCTTAGATTGTTAACTGCGGGGTCTCTAAAATATATTATCTCTGGTTACAGCTCGAAACAACCGGAAAATTCTCTCGTTGCTCCGGAATCAAACGGTATCAGCCCAGAATTTTCCGGACCGAGCTGACACACACACACACACCCTCACAGTCTGAGACACTAAAAAAGTTTAGGGCTCGAGTCACTAAAATTGATCACTTATGATAATGGGAGTCGGGGGTCTCTTCGTAGGGCAATAATTTTTATTATTTTTCACTCGTTTATAACCCATTCGGATCACGGTAGTTTATGAACCATGTCCGACCGATCTCGCTGTCCCGTTGCGGTTTAAAAGTCGCGCGCGTTTTGTTTTTGCCTCCGAACAAGCCATATATCGTCGCTCCGCAGTCGCAAAGGCGTAATTTCGTAACGCTCAGAGAACCAACCGAAAAAAGGCGTGATTTTATTTCGAGATGAGCCGTAGCGTCCAGTTAACACGATGTTTTCCAGGGCTCACGATGGAGATTTGGTTACGCTCTCTGTTCAGTGGGAGTTAGACTTTGATAAAGACCACGAGGTTAAGTTTCTTTTATGCCTTACTTCATGAAAATCTTCGTTTTTACTCTCTTGTCAGTTGAAATTTGGAACTAACCATGAATCACGCGGCACTTGCGAACGGGGGGTAAAATGAAATTTCACAGAATGAAATGGTATTAAATTAGAAACTTTCATTTGGCAGAGAAACTTTCAAACATTATCATTGAATTTTTAGGGGCAGCAGTATGCTACGTACCCTCGGTATATTCCCGAGAATTAGACGATTTCTAACCTGAAATAGCTCAACTCTACCATATATTGCCATGTTCCCTCGCGTTTTCAATTGTTCTACACTCCCAAGCCGAGTCCGGTTTTTACATCAAGGCGTAAAAATTACAAGGAGGCGAAAAAATTTAAATTTATTACTTGAACGACGAGAAAAACTGGTGCGGTAATACAAGCGGCGCGATGATGCAACGATTCATTCCAACTTTAGAGGACCCACAACGAAGATTTTCTACGAGGTCAATCAAGGAACATGAGCCTTGAGGTACGTGTCACCGACTGCAGTAGCCTGGAATCAGCCTTTCAATTGGACATACTTATATCAAAAAGAGCTACATTCATTCTAACAGGAGCCCTGAAATTCATTCGAATACATGCTTGAAATGGCTCAAGTCATGGGTATAGTTCCTTTTGATTTAAATACGTCTATTTCTTCCTATTTCAATGGCAAATGTAGCACAACACTCATCTTGATTACAAGGCTCCTAATAGTCTACCTGCTTTATACTTTTTGAAATAAAAATTGGGGTGTAATATTCTTCAAGATTTTCACAGAACATTCCGTGAGAGAACAAGAAGAGAGAGATCCGTGAGAGATCAATCTCTTCTTGGATGGCAAGGGACAAAAAGGATGTGAAGGGATCCTATTAGTGGAAGCAGGTGGTTGCAATGGACAAATGGACAGCATTTTGCAATTTGGACCTATAAATTCTGGCTCATCTGGAAAAACACGTATGTGCATAGGGAGACTAATGGCACATACGTTGTTTTTAAACCGGGCCGGAATTTATAGTCACAAAATGTAGTCCAAATTAGGTTGGTACTAGACTAACTAACGGCAACCCACGAGAGTCCCTATGGTTAGTCTGTCATTTGGACTGCATTTTGCAATTTGGAACTATAAATTCTTTCCCACTTTAAAAACGACAAGCCAATAGTTTCCCTATGCACATGAGTGTTTTTTCAGATGAGCCAGAATTTATAGCTCCAAATTGCAAAATACAGTCCATTTATTCAACGTTGGTCTACAACAACCACCCCTTTCAACCAAAAAGATCGCTCCATACTTCCTGCGTCTTCTTTGCCTATCACTTTGTCCATCAATCTCAATAATCATCCCGCTAGTATGCTAGATTGCAAACCACAATCCACGTTTACTCCCTCACCATCGATAAAACACCACATTTTTTCCTCCCTTTTTTTCCGAGGGGAAACTCGAAGCGGCGGCTGAAACGTGGCAAAGTTGTCGCGGCGGCGGCGCTGCATCTGTGAAGGATGCCGGGCCGTCGAGGGTGGTAAAAATTATCAATGAACTATGAAAGCATAATTTACGACCCTCATATTTATGATTTAAAAACGAAATTAAAAAACAGTCGGGGGAAAGAAGGTTTATGCTCCCTCCCGCTTTCCCGGGGGTCTCCCCCTCCCGCGCTCGGTTTTTTTCCTCCCCCTCCTCCCCCATTCCCCCTCCCCCGTTTTTCGGCGGTAGTCCTTGCCAATTTTCCCGCGACGGATCTCCACCAGTGCATTAAACGTGGAGAGCCGAGGGGANAGGGGGGTCGGGGGTAAGTTGCAGGCGGGGGTCGGGCGGGTGGCGTGCTAAAAATATATGGGGCGAGAGATACGAAGTTGATAGAGGAAAAGTAAACAGTGACAGTATCTCCATTTTGTTTGTCACTTATTTATAATTATTGCCGCTCGAATACAATTTTTTATATTAATTTCCCGCGTCCGCCGGGGCCGCGGCCGCAATATGTAGCGCTTTGAGGTCACTCGTTTCCGAAAGGTCCCCCTAATATTTTTTTTCTCCCCGCCTCCGCCTCCGTTCCGCGCTCCATCGAGATCTGGGCGCGAATAAATTTTGATAAATTTTCCCGGGGTTCGGGTAGCCCGCTCCGTTCTTCGCATGGATTTAATTTCCCTCTCTGCGTCCGCGGAATCTCCGACGTTGATTCCTCGTTCTCCCCGTTTGGTCACATGGAATTTCACTCGCACTGATGTTTTATTCACGTTCGTTCAACTTAATTCTTCGTTTCCCTCGCCAAAGAACGTAACTGCCAATCGACGTTGCCAAATCGCCCCTCGCGAATCGCATTTCACCGGGAGAATCATATGCATATCGCAGTGGCGAGGCGTGAATGATCGATTTATCGATATTTCCCCATTTGAGCTGTGGTAAAGAATCGATTATTAGGGTGTTCGCTGCGAAGACCTTAATAATCGATCTTTTTCCGAAAGCTTGAATGGTAGATCAATCGATACATCGCAAAGCACGCCACGTCACTGGCATATCGACGGTGAAGCTACCGGACCACGTATCTCGGTTTGTCATGTTGTAGACTTCCTGTCATGCTTTAGTTTTTAGTTGGGAAACGACTCAGAGTCAATTCTTGAAAACTTCCGTGTTTTTTCCTCTATATGCGGAGAAAACTGTAAAAAATTCCAGAAACGATATTGATTTGTTTTCCTTCAAGAAAATTAAATGTGAGCGGAGATTTTTAAACACTGCAAACTAGATACGTGGTTTGGTAGTTGCACCGTCGATATCTAATGGACAACGAAGAATTTGCATGTAAAATTTTAATTGCTTCATTTGAGAGTGCTGAAAGCGCTGATTTCGCAGTATTTTTTAAAAAAAGTTTCTGATGTGGGAAATAGTATAAAAAGATATTTAAAAGTAAAAAAATGTACCGTCTTGTGACTTCATTTGGCGACATTTCTCATTGAAACACATTCATTTTCGCAAATTAGATCACTTAGCCTTATTTCCTCCAATAAGTGTCTAATATATGAGCGCAGGGTATCCTTGTGTTCATTTCACTCAGTAGTTTCCACTTGGATACGAGATTCATCAAATTTCGGACACCTGCAAATTTTCCATCTCCCTGATTGTTCTTCGCATCTCATGTAAAAATCAGAAGAACTTGAGACGAAAATTGCACCGGTACATTCTTGCAAATTCTTATTCGAGTCAATTTTGCAACCTCGGAATGAAGTCACGGCCTTTCGTCCGGTAAAATACGAATTGCTTCAACCAAATCCCAATTTTTGATGAAGTTCCCGCTGGCACTTTTAAAAATAAATTTTAGCGGTTTTTTTTTTTCATACAAAAACACGAATTTTCTTTCTTTTATAAACGTTAAGTCGTTAATTATTCAACGACGAAAGGTAAAAACGCAGCGCATAGCTGTGAAAAAATCAAGGCAGTAACTTTCCATGAATCTGAAATTGACGGATGACAAACCCACGTATTTTTCAAAAATAGCCATTGCGTTATCTTAGTTTAAGGTTTCCTGCGGAATGCGTGGGGTCAGTAAATTCACTGAAATTGGGCAAAATGGACATGAAGAAGGAAAAGTTAAAAATGAAATGACTGAACTAAACATTAGAGGAGTTCGTTTTGTAGCATTTGACGCGAAAAACCAGAGACAATACTGTTTGAAGACCCCGCAGTAATGTAATCGAGGAAGGGAAAAGCTAAATTTGGAGTTTAACGCTATTTTTTGCTTAATGATGATTGATGGGCAACTTGTTGAGAAAACAATCAAATGAAATTCGCTAAATGATGACTGATGAATGTTGGGGCGAGCCTTTGCCGCGCTAATCTTTACAAATTGGGTAAGGAAAATTGCAAATTACTAGTTCAATCATTTTTTCATAGTCGATATACTAAGGGCGAAATCTTGTAGAAATGGCGGAGACATAAAAATATTCCGCGGTTTTTCACCTAGAAATTTAATTAAAAACAACCCCTCCTTCTCATCGACTAGATCCAGTAGCAAGGATCACGATAAGTTGCGATTTTATCCGAGAAAGAATCGGGATTTTATCGACGTTGATTCACTGCAATGTTATCGGATACAAAATTTGTGATAAGTTACGATTTCATCCGATAAATTTGCGTTTGATAAAGTTGACATTTCATCTCAATTCATCACTTTTTTTTTCTTTCGATAATATGGTTAGGTTTCGAACGCATTCTTCGCGACGAAATCGCAATTAACCGGAATTTTTTTTTAACAAATAATATTGATGTAAATCAACGCAGATAAAATCCGGATACAGTATCTGATCAAATCGCAACTTATCGTGATCGCTGCTACTTGGGTGTGGTTGATGAGGGGTGAATATTTTTAATTTAAAAATTGCGGCAAGATGGAGGAAAATCGCTCGATTCTCCTAGCGATTTTACCGCCGAAAAATCATAAAAAAGCAATCATACACATCAAAATATCGCGATTATTCCGTTGACAAATGCAATTTAGGAGATCATCGATTTTTTGGATGATATTTTTATGATCTGAGAGGAGGCAAATATACTGTACAGACACGGTATTTGGCAACGCAAGGGAACCTTTTCCGACGGTAATTATGATTCTCAAACCGTGGGCACAATCGGGCGATGAATTTCGCCATCTTCGCGGAATATCAGAGTCCGGACTAGGTTCGGATAAGGAATTATGAGGAGGAGCTTTTGAGTGTAACGAGAATCTTGAAGAAGGGCCAAGTAAGATGGAGGGCTCTATAGCGATAATTGGATTTCCTCAATGAGGAGGATTCAATGCTGAGCAAGAGGGGTACATTTGGATTCAAGGGCTGCTTTTCGTAGGGGGATGAATCTCAAGGAAAACCTTAATAAATTCCTAAATATTTTTATCTGGGAAAGTTTCATTATACACCTGCAGGAGAATGGAGAAAAAGGGAGAAAAAGAGATAGCAGGGGGGAGGAGAGAGATTTGCTGCCGTGCTAAGGAAAAATGCCGTATGAGCCTTCAGACATTGCCAAAATTCTTTCGATGAAATACGAATTTCTTGGGACATTTCCATTATTCTTCCAATTTTTAAACGATTTTTTGGCAGTTAAATCTGAAATGTTTGTTAAATTTCACAGGAAAATATCCACAACTTTCCTCATAAATACATGTTTTATTTAGAAAAATTAGGCAACTCTTGAATGTTCATACGGCGTTCTTCTTCAGCATAGCAGTTTGTGCGTTGTGTTTGAGCACCAACCAGGGGAGCCAGGTTATGAGACTCAAATTAGAGACCAGATTTATTTTTATGAACTGAATATTAAATAGGTAATGATGCTATTAATCTGTTTTATGATGGGATTTTCAATCGAATATTTGAATTTGATTTGGTCGTGTCTAATTTCAAACAATCCCCGACTTCCCGTAACTTTCTTTATAAAAAAATTGTAGATCAGTTTTGGCAAAAAAAAATTAATTGACAGAGAAACAACGGACCACTGGAAAAAATGCGAAGTTAAGCATTGTGATAAAGGTTTTCTAAGCAAAATTTCATGTCGAATACGTTTTGTAAAGTGAGAACCACTGAACGTAATCCCTAACCAAAATATTAAATTCGCCAGTCCAAAATTCAAACTTCCCGCTTATGAAATACCATAATCTTATTGAGTTAAATTGCACACTGAACGTCACCATCAGTCTCTGTGGTATGAAAATACGACGACCTAAGGGTTGCGCCTCGGCCCATGCTATTGCAGGTTGTTAACACTTCTAACAACACGGAGTGAGAAAGGAACACTGCTTATTAGGGAGCCTGCCAAAGCCATTAAAGAGCACCCTTTGATGTAAGTAGACTACAGTTTTTCCTGTGACCAGGAGATTCAACTTTTTCGTATAACCAATGGTCAATGAAAACATTAAATATTGGTTTAAAGGTCTCCGTTGCTCAAATCTTGTTCTACGTGAAATTTTGAAGCAAAAACATACATTAGATCGTTTGAACTCGTGCCTTCTGCAGAGGTCACGAGTAGATGCATTTAGTCAAGGCGCAGATGATAACTATTCGAACCCAGCGGAAGTGATTTTGCCTACACGGCGAGATGCAGGCGACTCACGCAGCCTCGATGCTGGGGTCTCAGGCTCTCAGGTCCTCTGAAACACCTTAAGATATGTTTCCTAAAGACGTAAAATACGTCACATTTTCCAGGCAATCTTTCACTGCCATCAATCATCAATCATGACGTGGACCATATTCGATACATCAAACGGGCGAGCCAGTTCGATATCCAATGGTTCAACATGTAAACATGGCCTCAGAAGTCAATTGAGTAATCTGCGGAAACGGGTTTTCGTGATTGTTTTTTGATTCTTATACAAAGAAAATGGCAGTGAAAGTGAAATTTATTGTTATATGAATTTCCTCATTTTCAGCTTTATATACTTAGATGCTAAAATTTTGGTTTGGAGTTATGTTCTATTGCTTTGAACCAAACGATACATTGAACCACTATCGAATACGATCCATTCCACTTTTCTTTCAGATAGTGCGCATTTAATGAGAGTTTTGGCATCATCGGAATATTAATACTGCGTTCCCCGTTATCACGCAGGGATACATGATGCGTCAGTAGTCAAACATTCGAAACCAGCTTTAAACAATTGCATAATTTTAACAGGTGATAAATTTTATGCACTTTTACCGTCACCGAGTCAAAATCCCTTTCACCGTGTAGTCCGGACGGAACATGAAGGAGGAACCATTAAACATGAGCGCCCGGCGTGAAATTAAAACATCCCTGGCTCGGGTCGTTTGCGAAGGAATCTGCCGGAGTGATGTAACCGGGAAGTAAATAAAAACGCGCGGCGGATTAAATATTCCGGAAGGAGTTGATGGAGCCGTCCGAGCCGAGGTGAACGACAGCGATATGCTCCATTTTAATTCCGTCCCTTCAGATGTTCGTCACCCGCCCGGGCTCGATTTAACTCCGAGCCTCGTTTAACGTAGCGCCTTCCACGCCTCTGATTGGCAACCCGCGGTACATGACTGTGCCGCCTTCGATTCTGACATCGTCAACCGGCAAGACACGTTTGTGACGCCTGCGTTCTTTTGATTGGCAACGCGCGAGACTTGACTGCGGCGCCTTCCATTCTGACATCGTCAACCAGCTAGACACGCTAGTGACGCCTGCGTTCTTTTGATCGGCAACCCGCGGAACATAACAGACCACTAGACAGCATTCTGATAAATATTTACAGAAGACCCGCGGGTTCATTGATGAATCGTTACGAATGGACTTGATCGATAAGTCCCCATCTTGGCAATGCTATTTATCGATCAATTATTCGATTTCGATTCAACAATCCGGGCGCTACCCAGGGGTCTTCTTGTAAGGGGACCCGGGAGAAATCTTTGAAGCCTTAAGTCTTATCAGGAGCAATTTTGAGTAGTTCTGACCAGAAAAATAATTGAAATACGATTGCAAGGATGAAACATGTTACAAGCATATTCAGCAAAACCCTTCAAATATTTTGAAAGGGGCCGAATACATTTTAGGGGTGTTCTGGTCACCCCTAGTTCTGTTCATAAGATAACGATATGAGAGAGATTCTCAGCTTTCACGTAATGAATTTTGGGTGCGATCAATAAATTGAAAATTCTAACTACTACGGGAATTATTTTGGAAAAATCGTTATTCAAGTCTCCAGAACAATCAGAAAGACATTTTTCTGACAAAACTTATCCTCCAAAATCTTAAAATAAAGTCAAAAGTTCTGTTTTCATTTTGCAATCGATTTCGATTTATCTACACCGATGGCTCATTGGAAACAGTACCTTTGACTTAGTTTTAAAATTTTGAAAGATGAAATCCAGCATGAATATTTTAATCAGGGAACTGAAAATAATCCACCTATGGGTTCAAATTGAAATAAATCGTTCGTTCCCACAATGCAGTACGCAGAAGCTGGAGATCCACCTAGCTCATGAAGAGAACTGACAAAATCCTGGAGGGAACTGAGATGGATTTTTGGCGGAATTCCCGAGGGATCTTTAAAAGGGACTGTTTTCGTTTCAATTTCAATTGCTTGAAACATTACAGGTAAAATTGTTTGATATCTCTCAGTCAGTACTAAATCGTTAACTTACATGCAAATCCTAATAGCGTAAATGGACCGCGTTGAGCACGAGGGAAGCAAGCCACATCAGCTATTGCCAAATGTAACTGGGCAATTTAGTTTTTTACGAGAAAACGGGTGTGCGGATTTTGTGCAAATTTTGGTGAATTTTCTGCTTAGTACAAAGCAAATTCTTCATAATTTTCAAAAAAATTGCACAGACTGTATCTTGTTAAAAATTGAGTTCTGCAGATGAGGTCTAAAAAGGCCCAAACTGATATAGATCTTTCGGCGTGACTCTAACTTAATATTCTAATGCAAAATGCCTGATCTGAACACTCCCCTCCCCTCAGTTTCGTACTGGTACGCATTAGAGTTCAAAAAATTTAATTTTGACTCTAATTTTAATTTTTGAAAATTCTTGACTTTGTTTTCCCCGCGAAATGGTGTGGACCCAGCACCATTTCTCCACCTCGTTAAAAAGTAAATTGCCCAGTTAAATTTGGCAAAAGATGATATGGCTTGGTTCCTTCCTGCTAAAGGCGGTTCAAATGTACTCGTTAACGCGGATGAACCGTCGAAACGGAACTTTGACATGAGCCCATGGAGGATTTTCCTTTTAATTTCCGCGCCTTTCAAACGGAGGAGTTTCGACTGCGTGCAGGGGTGCTGTAAAACCCCCAATCAAAAGGGGATTTACACATTTTAAGTTCCTTTACGTGGGTCGGGTACGGAATCTAATCGCATCAGCTTGATAACTTTCGCGACGTCCTGTAAATCTGGCTATTGCTCTCATCTCATCCCTCAGCTAACGTAACAGCGTAACGAAACTCAGGAATGACCCATTTTGCCCCTTCGGGTCTTTGCTAACCAAGACCTCATGCGGTGATACAGTTACACCGTTCATATCAAAGGAACAACGATCCGACCAGGATCTGCGTGGTTATTGCTTGCACTATACCACGGTTGCAAGATTCACAGGATAAATACCGCGATTACATGTCGGAATTTTTTTTTCGAATTTTGGACCCACGTGGCAATCGCGAGGACGGTTCGGGGCGGTAACCCTACTTGCAGAAACGATTTTCGAGCTTTCGTGTGCAGCGGGTCGTTTATTTTTATCACACCCTGTAAACCTCGTTTTGATTCTTGATTCTTGGCTACTGATACGTCTAAAGGTCACCCGAGTTTGCACCCGCTTTTTAAACGCGTCTTAAGTTTGCTAGGTGTCTTTTCATGAGCTTTTTTCCAGGAACTTCACTCCGATCCGCAAACTTTTTTCCTATTTCCGCTTGGGGCGAATTTGCGCGATCGAATGAGATACAGTTTCGTACATCATGCTCGACGGTTGCTCATTTTTTTCTTTCATCAAATTCTACATTTTCTGGGTCTCATCCAGTAACCAGAGACCTCGCATTGCTATCTTCCTTGCAAAAGTTACAGCGTCTCAGTCGCTAATGATAGCCAGGTTGCGAATGGCCGGAACAAGTGTAATACAAAGTATCATTTTAATGCACGTGAGTACTGCGAGAAATTTTTACTTTCTCGCTCCCCTAGGGTAGAGAGGAAGTATTGTCATCCTCCAAGAAAAAAAAAAAAAAAAAAGTTGAAATTTCATCATTTCTAGACGTTTTAAGGTCCCAGGAGTCAAAATAACCATACTTGAAAAAATGTGTGTCCGTCCGTGTGGCGTCCCCCAAATCTGTCTACAGCGATATCTCAGAATCTATCTGTTCGATTTAATTCAAAATTCTCACAGAACACCATATTTATGGTCTCCTTATGCACGTCCAACGATTTTGGGGTACGCTAAAATTTGGGGGAGCTAGGGTCAAATTGGGTTAAAGGTCCATTTTCAGCAAAATCACACGGAAAGCTCATTTTGAGGGACCGTAAATTTTGAAAAATGCCTTTAATTCTTTAAAAGTGGGCATCAAGCACATCACCTGGGTCATTAATTTAAGTTGCTAAAAGATCTTTGGACTAAACTCAAAATTCAAGGGATTACGAGGCCCAAAAGTAGGGCACTTTGCTCCGCGACATCACACAAACAACTCATTTTCAAAGACTGTAAATTTGAAAAAAAATGCCTTTCATTTCTTCGAAAGTTGGCATAAGAGCACCACCTGGTTCAATAATGTAAGTTCCTATGAGGTCTTTGGACTAAACTAAAAATTGAAGGGTTACGCGTCATATAGCGAGGAGAGCACTTCGGTCACACGGAGAGCTCATGGACTGTAGATTTTGAAAAAATGCCTTTAATTCTTTGAAAGTTGGCTCAAAAGCACCATCTGAGTCATTAATTTAAGTTCCTAAAGGATTCTTGGACTAATCTCATAATTGCAGAGGGGCCGATAGGAAACGCTCAATTCTCTGATAAATGAGTCGGAACGCTTCTAGATAATAGCAGCAAACGCTTTGAGTCAGGTGAAACCTAGGAATTCAAATGCATTATATAATGCATCATATACTATTTCCAAAATTACTCCGTAGGTATACACCAAGCAAAATTAGACAACTAATTAGGTAGGTACTTACAATATATAGTTACTATGAGTTATCAAGCTGACAGAAGAACTGACACTTACATCTTTATTAAATACTAATAGGTTTGTTGTTAATGAATTTAGAATCCCGGCAGATTCCATCTTTCGCGGTTCCTTTTTACGAGGTACTAAGCACAAATATAATATAATAATACGGCACAAATATGACTGATTTAATGCTTGTTACTTAATAAAGGAGGTTATAAATTGTTAGAACCCGAGGTTTGGTTGAAGGAGATGGCGCTCTCAGCGCTCTCTATTGTTTTCGCTTTGAATTACAGGGATACGCGGTAAGGAGATGGCGCTCCTGGCGGGCGTGTGGTGAACCTTCCAGCAGGTAGATTCGCCCGCCAAATTTAAAATTTGGGAGATGCTAAGCGAAAACCGTTTAGTTTTAAGACTATTTGAACATCGAATAGTCATTCTACCCATTCAAGTAGATATTTGATGGCTTTTGACCGTGCTTAAGGAGAGATTATAATATAAAATCGTATCTGAAGTATGATGTCAATGAATCTAATGGATCCTAATGAATCGTAGAAAAGCTAAGATTTTTACGGATCGCCATCTTTGACAGGAGACTTTGTTAATCAATTACATATTTAATTGAAGATGCCTCATAAAATCAACAAGTCGAGGCCGAATATATGAATTCATCACATATCGCGAAGACATTTACAATAAAGTTCAGTGGTTTGAATAAAAATGTCATAACTATTATCCTGTGATCAAAATTCCAATCAAACTTTATGATTTTGTAAAATCGGCAGTATTTTTCTAAATATTCCAGTAAAAGTGTCTATGCCGGCGCGAAGCGCCGGCTCGAGCGAGAAAGTCCCGTGCGGTCCCCGCACCAATCCGCTAAGCGGATGGGGGGGCGAAGCCCCCCAAATGCCGGCGCGTAGCGCCGGTACGCGGCGCGAAGCGCCGCGCATAAATTGGCCGGAGGCCAATTTTTTTTTCTCTGCGGACCGATTATTGAAATTGATAGACAAAGCTACAGACAAAGGAGGTATGGAGAAATCCTATTGGTGGAAGCGGGTGGTTGCAATGGACAAAGGAGGTAGGCAATAGACTAACTAACGGCAACCCACGAGAGACCCGACAGTTAGTCTATCATGTTCTTTCTTAGTCTATAAGAACCACACATTTCAACCAACAGGATCGCTCCATACTCCCTATGTCTGCTTTGTCTATAGCTTTGTCCATCAATTTCAATAATCAGTCCGCTGAATCGGAAATCGAGATACGCCTTCACGTCAGAAAGGTGGCCAATTAATAGGACTACATTTTTCAATAAATGGTTGCACATTCTGGCTCATGCACCACATGGTTCATGGCTCATGGTTCTGGCACATTCTGGCAAAAACAGTTATTTAATAAGGGAAACGTGGCACGTAAGTTGTTTCTAAAATAAGTATTTTGGTACAATCCGCCCAAATAACGCAGAAAATGATGCGTCGGATCTCCGCTAAAAATTATTTCTGGAGGACGCAACTATTCCACCTCTGCGGTAGTGTCAAGAGGTATCACTCTCAATTGAAGGCGCTTCGTATGCGTAAAGGAATGTCACAAATGGATTTTATTTTGTAATTAGACTTAATTTTAAAATGAGTCAGTTGCGGTGGTCACAGAAATGTGTTTTGGTGCTTGATTCTTGTATATTGGCTGAGAATAGTAAGATCCGTCAAAACAGCAACTTTCTATGTTCAGTATTAACCGAGATATCGTCCGTTGAAAAGTCAAGTTTTTGACGTCATCCACCGCGGTAATGACACGCTTGGTTTCTTCCAAGTTTTACGTCGAGTAACCAGTGCTAATTTGTGTCTCCCTGGCTGATGAAAGCAATGGAGAAGAAACCAAGGGTATCACTAACGCGGTGGATGACATCATAAACAGTAGGTATTTTTCAAAGCGTGATATCTCGGTGAATATTCAAGGGAGAAAAATGCTGTTTGGATAGATCTTAGTATTTCAGCCAATCTACATGAATTAAACATCAAAACACGATTCCGAGACCAGCGCAACTGACCCACTGGAGGAACTAAGAATTCTGCACAGAAAAAAAGGAATCTTAAATGGCCGCCAAGAAGTATTTTCTCTTGAATCAACAATTTTGCTGCTAATTATAGACTGCTTTGTTGCTAATTTTAGCATTTTTTTCTGATATCAAGAGAAATTCAGCTTAAATCAAGATTAAACAAAGCCTTGGCGGTAAATTCAAGAATCGGTATGCTTGAGCCAAGCACATTTTTTTTTTCTCAATGTGGTTAATGCATAAAAACACTTATCTGCGTATGGAAACGAATGACACGTATGCTGTTTGTAAAATAAGCCAGAAATTGAAGTTCCTAATTACAAAATACGGTCCAATTTGGCAGCGTCGTTGGGGTCGGTGGGCGTGGGCGGGCGCCGGAGTCGCGGCGGAGTAATAATTTTTAAGGCGGCGTGAGTGAGTGAGCTTTTAAGTCAGCTTAACTTACTTCTGATACTCCTTTTTTCCAATGCGCCCGGCCCGGGTCCTTGCTCCGCTAATCGCGCTTGGAATTTCCGCCACGTCCCGAGGAGAACTTTTCAATAGCCCTCCGCCACCGTACTCGTACTCGTACTCGCTCATCACGTGGTAATCGCCCAGATATCGCTCCGCTATGCAGCTCCAACCCCACAGGGTGTTCGCAGAGTCTCGGCTTCTCGAGGGGCTGCCCAAGGATAAAAAGGAGTCGCAAGGCTCCTACTTGCCATGCTAAGGAAAAACGCCGTATGAACCTTCAGGCGTTAGCAAATTTCATTTGATAAAACACGAATTTCCGGGAATGGACCACTAGACAAGGTACGAATTTAAGCAATCTGATACATGTTTCTTAACCAGAATTTCACGTAGAAAACGATTCACGCAACGAAAATTACGGAAACCAACCCCTAACGAAGATATTAACGTTTTTATTTCACATTGGTTACGAGGAATTTGAACTGCCCGCTCACAAGAAACTCAAAACTCTACGTGAGTCAAATCGCCCACTACAACGGTTTCAGCAAGCCTCTCAATCGAGCAATGTTCATTTCCCATCATGTGTTGTTCAAACTATTAGCAATTTGCTATAACTGAGCCAAAGCGTCAAGATTGAGGTTGCCAGATTTTTATATCGCAGAGACTGTCATGATAGCGTTTAGCGCGCGATGTGAATCACGTAGAGCATTGAGTTTTCATGAGCGGGTGGTTTGAATTCACGCATTAAAAATCATTAAATATCTTCGTAAGGAGTTAATTTCGGTAATTTTCGTTGTGTGCGTCGTGTTTTACGTAAAATTTTGGTTAAGAAACATGTATCAGAATGCTGAAATTCGTACCTTATCTAGTGGTCCATTTTTATGACGCCGGCCCTTAACTAACGAGCACACTCCTTCTTTCCCACCCGTCTCTCCTTCCTTTTAACATAATACAGACTGAAGTGTACACTTTAGTTCGTGCGAAACTCCTAAGTTTTCGGTCCCGATAACGAAAGTTCTATGTTCTAGGAACAGAGCCTCAAAAGCTAGTGTCGCACGATCAAATCGTGCTATCATTATACCTAAGTCAATAAGTCATATACTGGGATAGACCCAAGTCATAGAATAAGCCAACCACAAAATCTAACCTTGATATATTGGTAGAACGGTTCGGTCGTGTGACATTAGCTACGGGTTACTTGAAGAGGGGCGTGACCTCCAAAATTTAAGTTCTAGAAAACATGAAAAACTTGATTTCTCCGACAAGTTTTCACATTCATGTTTGCAAACATCAACCGATATTCTACGAACCATCCGTGATAAGATCATAACTACACGAGCAGGGAAACTTTAAACGCGTATAACTCCGTTCGTACTAAACTTTGAGGTTCTAAGAGTGGTTCCATTGGTTATCTCGTGAAATTTTCTGCTGGGAGCATCGTTCAAATTTAGAATAAGGGGGAAAACATCAAAATTTGCGGTTTTAGTCAAATATCTCATGTCCGACTTCTCTGATTGACTCGATCTACTGTGAAGCGGCTCGAAAGCGAATGTAAGGCGGGATGCAATTATACAGCCTTGGCTGTAACCCCAGGTGGTATCAATTTACATTGAAGGCGCCTCTTAAACTTCCTTGCTTCGTGTTCAGCCCTTACGAGCGAACTCTATTATCTTAGCGCGTAAACAGGGTGTCTAATAAAACAGGCTGGCCAAAAACCTGTGCTTCTGCAGTACTTTTTCAGCACATTCCCAAAAATTCAGTACTTTTTCAGTACCTCCAACTGTCGATATTCGGAAAAATGCATCAATTTTAGTTTCTCGCTTAAGTTGCGTCAAAAATAATAAAAAAAATGCCGAATCTTCTAGCGTGATTCCGCACTTTTTCGGTACTTTCGGACCGCTCTTAAAAAATCAGTGCTCTTTCCGGACTTGTAGACACCGTGCACTGGTAAAAAAAAGTAGCTTGGATCTAGAGTCCAGACTCTGAAAAACATTGACAAGAAAAAATACTCTTGATTCAATTGGATTTTTCCTTGAATCGAAGAGCCAAGCCTCTTGATTTTAGTGGATTTCCATTTGAATCAAGAGTATTTTTTCTTGTCGATGTTTTTAAGAGTCTGGACTCTAGATCCAAGCTACTTTTTTTACCAGTTTGGTAGAAAAAGAGCGTGTCTCGGCAACGGTGGACCCTGGCAGCTCTCTCGTGGAGGACTGTTGGCGAAAGAATTATTCCCTACTTTACCTACCGAACACGGGCACCCTTGCCGGATCTCCGGAATCACAGCGAGTTCCTCCGGAAGAATTCCCCGGATTTCGCGGGAGGGGCGCCAACCAGGGTCCAGAGAGGAGCCCGGGGGCGCGAGTGGATTCCCACCCCTGAAAACCCGAGGCCGGGTCCCCGACTTCATTTGCGACTTGGCGTCCGGCGCCATTTAAAAAGCTGAAATAAAGCGGGCCGGTGTCGTTTAATTGGTGGATGCGCCCCCCCTCCGAGCCCCTTTCCACCCCCTCCCGCGGCGGATGCGGGTGCGGGTCGCCAGCACCTCGCGGTGAGCAAACCCGTTTATAATTCATTACTCCACATTAGCTCGGCACGACTCAGGCTCGGTGTTGTCAAGTTTATTATTTTGACGGGCCTCTGCTTTGCCTTCGCTTTTCTTTCAAGGCCTGTTGAATGCACTGTTCCAAACGCACAGGTGCCAACGCGCCAAATGCGCCTAAGAAATCGACCATGGCGCCTAAAAAATGAAGGCTCTGCGCCATTTTGGCCCCTAAAAATTGCCCCCCCCCCCTCAAAAAAAATTCCGATTTTTCTGTTTGGCGATTTTTGAAATTTCGGAGCACGATACCGGGTTCTAAGTTTTCACTAAATGCGCCGTGATATACGCGGGAAAAAGTCAATTTGGCCCCCAAAAAATCTTCTATGGCCCCTAAAAATCGAGCTTCATGGGTCACATGGCTCCTGAAACTCAAAAGTTAGTTTCCAACACTGATGCTGTGAGCCGTGAGATTTTCTCTTATTTCTTGGTGTCTGCTTCCGATGGTGCTGGGCAGGGTATCGGATGGTGTAAAAAATTGAAGTGCCTGAAATATAATAGCACTCAACATCGGTTGACATGGTCACCCTCCGGCCAAAGTATCACAAGCGCCATGAGACGTTTCAAAATATACGCCGCCGTTTTATTTTTTTACAGAGAAATCGATGTTTGAATCTGTTTGAAAATTTCAATGAATTTTATCGGCAGCTCGAAAAAAATTCAGTAAAATACTCGAACAGCTTCGTTGAACAATGTTTCTGTACACTGGAAAAAAAATATGCTTGACTCAGGTAAATTCGTCAATCCACCCCTACATTCAACGTATTTTCGTCAATTTGGTGATTTTTTCGTCTGCGAACGCAATGTGAACGTCCTGACATAATGTTACAATGTTTCACTATGCACGTTTCCTCGCCACAATGTAACATCAAACAAAAGACCAGGTAACCACAAAACAAGAAAATCCCTCTGGTTGATAAAATCGGAAATGGCAATTCTTGAAATTCGGCAACTTTATTTAATCTCGATTCGAATCCACCATGGCGCGAATTTTATTTCGAACTTCGGGTGCTCTTTCGAGGTTCTGTCTCATCAATCATAAACCTTGATTTGGCTACAGATTAGTCCAAATCGATCACACTTCCAAAAGAACGCGCGAAATATTGAGAGCGCCACTGGCGGCAAAATCCAAGGGCAAACCACCCAATCTGAATTTTATGATTTAAACTAGGAATCACTGTCGTTAAAACTGCATTTCATCATGAGAAATCGTTGAATGTACCCATCAAAAAAAATTAGACACATATTGGAAAAAATAACCCGTCAGATAACCGATTATTTTTCACAAAATATTGATAAAAATACAGACTTATGAATAGTATGACAATCGCACAATAATTTACAGCGGTTCCATACGTCTTATGCAGTTTTGGATATGTGCATCCTCTGAAAGGACTTAAAAGAAAGGAGCGAATTTGATCAAATATGGGGTAAAATATATCCTTTGGGGCTTTCATAAATTGTTTGTAGGGTTTCGCACATGCGTTGGAGTGGGTGCCTGAACAAGATGTGCATTAAAAATTACGAAACTTACTTTCTCTTCATAATTTCACGAGGGAAACACATCAAACGGTAAGTTTGAAAATCATTTCCAAAGTAAAATATATATTTTACACACAATGCACACAATTTCACATGCACAATAAAAAATAGTCAATGGCAAATACACCAACCGATTGCGGTGAACGCACGTGTCGTAAGACGGGATGTTGGAGTTTTTTAGCCAACGTGCGTGAAAAGTTCAGCTTCAAGCTGAAATCTCATTATGCTTGTGTGTGAGCTTTTTCCCTCTCTAATGAGATTTCAGCTTTAAGCTGAACTTTTTACGCACGTTGGCTAAAAAAAACTCCAACATCCCGTCCAATGGCAAACACAGTAATGACAAGATTTGTATGATCTAACTTTCATTGGATGTGTATTACAAATACTCGCTGAAATATCGTTCAAGAACTGATTTCTGAACAGTGGCGTGGCGTGCTTTGATATCGATTGATTTGCCATTAAAACCTATGGAATAGGATCGATAGACAGGGTAAGCGCAGCGCTTCCTTAATAATCGATTGATTACCACAGCTTCAAATGGAGAAATGTCCATAATCCATCATTCACGCCTCGCCACTGTTTCTGCACTGCAATCTCGTTGTGTGAATCAATTTCTGCGTGAGATTCTGTAGAAAGAATATGCGAATTTTTCCACGGATTGACTTATTCAAGTAACCCACCGATATGATAAAAAAATCCCGAAGTTTTAAGACGAATAATTTTTATTTGCTTCGACAATGCCCAACTTCTAACACATTTTAAGGCGTTGGATATAATCCACAATTAAATATCCCCTAATTAGAAGAAACAGACATTCAAAATTCTCTGGTTAGGGGCGGTTGCTCCTCAATCCGGCGAGGCACGACAAACGTCTTCAGCGGTCTTTACCCCTCACTCTGCGCCCCCCCCTCATTATCAGTTAAAAGCGTACCTTTGAGCAGCTGAGAACTCGCGAACCAGAGCGGACGGACTTTAAAAACCCTAATTGCCTAGGAAGGAAAGCACAAAGTGGGAATCTGGGCTCGGACCATGGTTAGGACAAGGCGGAGCGGACAAAGGCGACTAGAGGAGGCAGCTGACAACAAACAGCTTCGCAGAGCAAACAAACGCTTATAATAAAGCCCGTCTCTCAAGGAGCTCCTCTCTTGTCAGCGACACAACGAGCGCGTCATTGCCGGAGAGCCCTCCTAGTCTCCATTTACTCTCACTTATAAATGGCTCCCGACGAAAAATGGGAGTTCTTGCGCGCGGCGAGGATTTTCAATTTAAATTTCTTGGAAAATAACACGATAATGCAACTGATACTCTGTAAAATCAACTCCGAGGCTCATAAAAAGCTCGCGAAGTTTCATCCGTGATGGAAGAAAACCCGTCACCTCCCGGCCAAAATATCGCGAGCGCCATGCGACATCTCAAAATTTCCTCCGCCATTTTAATTTTTTCGATTTAGCTGTCCGGAAATTTCACTGAATTTTCTTTGTACTGCCGATAAAATTCAGTGAGATTCTCAAACAGATTCAACCAACAATTTCTGTGTAAAAAAATGAAATGGCGGCGAAAATTTGAAACCAGAGGGATGGACAATTGAACAACCTATCAATCAAAACAGTCTTGTGTAACGTACCCTTTGCGTAGAAGTGCTACCATCACGTTAGTTACAATGACTTTAAGAAACTATTCCGATTCTTATTGAACAGGGAGTTAAAGGAACACAACGATAAAACAGAACCGTAAAACTGTAAATAAAGCATTTCCAAGAGTAATTCGCTCAGTAACCTGTTCCAAGAGAAGAACGGGAGTTTTTGAGGAGGAGGTGCAACGACTCTTCCCCATTTTTCTTACTTTATATTTTTTTTTCATTTTTCGTTGTCATTTACCATCATTATCATCACTGCAAGACGAAGTTCTAAACGACATATACTTTCTTGGTATAGGTGGAATGCAACCCGTTTCGACTTTTCCATGCGTTGCTCTTTTGCTCAACCCAACAACTAAAAACTTTACTTTGAAGGTATTGGCATGCGGGAATATACATACATTGTGTGTGCACATATAGACGAAATATGAATTAGAGCACCAATTTTCATGTATTCTCCTCAAAATTATACATTGAGAGAGTGTCAACCAAAATCCTGAGCGAGATATTGAATAGAGTAATCCAAGCACTTTGATCAAACAAAACGTAAATCGCTAAAATGACTTTATTTGTATTTTTGCATTTAACTAATGTTAATTACTGATACTTAGGCCCGTAGTCCTTGTCGTTCCTTTATCAACTCCTTTTCGTAACGCCATGTGGTTTACATCATTACTAGGGGAGGTTTAAAAAGATTCTTAACATAGCAGCATAGTAAAGACAATTTTAACGAGTCTTGAGTTAAATTCAACATCATTACTTTGGACTTTAAAATAGACCCTTAAATAGACAAGAGATTGCAAAAGAGTTTTCATTGCAAAAAAGGAAAAATTTCATGATTTTGAAGAAATTTGATGTAGGTGCGGACATATCTTAAATTTTTTAAACCTGTGGCAAATTTCCTTTCGTATTTTTAATTTTGCGAGGACGCAACTTATTCAATTCCTTGAGTCCAGTCCAGAGTCTAATTCTAAAGTTGAAGTGTTGAATTTTAATCAGGATTCGTTAATACTGTCTTTTTGACGGTGGTCTTGGAGAGATCTCTTTAACTTTCGTGTCAATCACAATTTAATCCATGCGGACCCTCCTGAGGAAAAGAACTGTTCAAAAAACGGCTATGAATAAGACCCTTCCGCTTTCTTTGGGAGTTAATAACCAAACTTCCCGCTTTGAAAACCGATTTCCACGTAAAATTTTGAGAGGAGAACATAGCCTGAATGTTCAAGTCCGTACTTCCAGCGAAAGTTCGTTAACTTCGTAAACCTGTGTAGTGCCCCCATTGAATAGACCTGTTGCGAACTTCAGCTAGAGTAAAAGGAAGAAATATTTCTTACAGAAAACGGCCCAAAAATCACGATGAGCGCATCGGCAATTCTGAAATACACTCCTAACTTTACAATCTGCGTGAAAAATATGCGTTTGTCAGCTTCTCGCTTCAAAAACGATACCACGGCACGGGTGAACATTTTGTGAGAGTCTTTCCATCCAACCCTTACGCAGGCTGCGGCGCAATATTCAACATGACCAACGTCAACCCGCCAAGACACACGTGTGGAAACGGGATTTTACCATGCGACAGGTTTCCATTTACATTTTTCTTGCGTTGATAAAGGCTATGGTGCTTTCTCACGATTTACATGCGGAAGTGTCGGCCATGTTGAACATTGTGTAGCATCCTGGTGCGCAAAGGGTTGGATGGAACGACTCTTCTTACGGAATGTTCACAAGTGCCGGAGTATCATTTTTGAAGGGGGAAGCTTAAAAAACGCAAATTTCTTGTGCAGATTGTGAAGTTCCGATGCGCTAATCGTGAAGTCTGGGCCATTTCCTGTAAAATAACCACTCTTTTTTTTTTGAGCAAGCTGAAGTTTACAATAGGCTCATTCACACTCCATGAATTAATGATGAATCTCAAATCATGGGTGGCGGTAGCCACCTCCGGACAAAGTCTAAACTCGACAACACTGGATTCTGGGAGACACTTATCTATTTTGTGGTTACATAAAAAACATAGAGTACCATTTTTTTCCCGAAATGTCAAACCTTTCGAGAAAACTAATTAAAATTTGAAAGATCATGCCACAGAGAAAAGATTTCATTTAAATACCGAAAAAAAAATGTCGTTACTTTGTGACGCTATGACATAGAGGGATGAATACAAAACCAGATTTTCCTTGCCCGATCTTCCAACTGCGCGGACCGGACGCAAGAGATCTGGAAATTCGGAGCCGGAATCTTGACCGCGCTTTTTCGTGAGAAAAGCGGTCTGCGAGAAACTTAAACACCGAACCCTTCCTCCCGCCCACCACCGTATCCTTTCTCGGCACTTGGCGACCCTTTTAATCCGCCTTTATCCCCCCCCCCTCGTCCCCGGGGGATCCGAATGCCCCGAACGCCTCGTTGGACTCGGAGGAAGGCGCTCGGTTCATTTGCATTTGCGGAAATTATCATCGACTGTTTATCAAATTCGTCCCGGGGGAGTTGGTATTTATTCAATATTATTGCGGTAAATATTCGGCCCGGGCCAATATTGGGAGTCTGTAAATCACGGTCGCGCTGATCTGTCCCCAACT
>NW_017547096.1:804079-910306 GCF_001854935.1 Bemisia tabaci
AAATCACGATGAGCGCATCGGAAATTCTGAAATACACTCCTAACTTTACAATCTGCGTGAAAAATATTCGTTTGTAACCTTCCCGCTTCAAAAGCGATACTACGGCACGGGTGAACATTTTGTGAGAGTCTTTCCATCCAACCCTTACGCAGGCTGCGGCGCAATATTCCACGACCACATGGCCAACGTCAACCCGCCAAAATACACGTGTGGAAACGGGATTTTACTATGCGACGTGTTTACAATTTACATTTTTCTTGCGTTGATAAAGGCTACGGAGCTTTCTCACGATTTACATGCGCAAGTGTCGGCCATGTTGAACATTGTGTAGCATCCTGGTGCGCAAAGGGTTGGATGGAACGACTCCTCTTACGGAATGTTCACCTGTGCCGTAGTATCATTTTTGAAGGGGGGAGCTTAAAAACGCAAATTTCTTGTGCAGATTGTGAAGTTACGAGTGTATATCAAACTTTCCCGAAGCGCTAATCGTGAAGTCTGGGCCATTTCCTGAAAATCACAACTCTTTTTTTTTGCACAAGCTAACGTTTGCAACAGGCTCATTCACCCTCCATCGAATGAATTAATTATGAATCTCAAATTCTGGGAGACACTTGTCTATTTAGTAGTTACATAAAAAACATAAGAGTACCATTTTTTTTTTTTTTTTCAAAATTTTAAACCTTTGGGAAAATTAATCAAAATTTGAAAGATCATGCCACGGAGAAAAGATTTAATTTTAAATACTGAAAAAAACTGTCGTTACGAATTTGTGACGCTAAGCCATAGAGGGATGAATACAAAAACCAGATTTTCCTTGCCCGATCTTCCAACTGCGCGGACCGGACGCAAGAGATCTGGAAATTCGGAGCCGGAATCTTGACCGCGCTTTTTCGTGAGAAAAGCGGTCTGCGAGAAACTTAAACACCGAACCCTTCCTCCCGCCCACCGCCGTATCCTTTCTCGGCACTTGGCGACCCTTTTAATCCGCCTTTATCCCCCCCCCCTCGCCCCCGGGGGATCCGAATGCCCCGAACGCCTCGTTGGACTCGGAGGAAGGCGCTCGGTTCATTTGCATTTGCGGAAATTATCATCGACTGTTTATCAAATTCGTCCCGGGGGAGTTGGTATTTATTCAATATTATTGCGGTAAATATTCGGCCCGGGCCAATATTGGGAGTCTGTAAATCACGGTCGCGCTGATCTGTCCCCAACTCCCCACTTTCCACGCTCGGACTCACGGATGCTTCGTGGGTCAAGACGGCTTTTTGAAACCGGAATTGAGGACTTTGGAGGCATTTTCGAGGTCTTCTAAGGGACCCGACAAAGTTTCCTCCGAATCGGACAAAAAAGAGAGATGAAAAAAGGGGAGGGGGACAAAACACTGAAACACTCTATGTGGCCCAACATATAGGCAAATATCCTTAGATTAATATTTACGGAAATGTCGTCATTTGGACGCTTTTCTGCCAAACGGAACTATGCGCATTAAGACATGAGCCCTGAGACTCATAAGAATACATGCTAACACGATTTACGTCTTAATGCACATACTTCCGTTCGGCAGAAATACGTCAATTTAAGAACTACGGTAACAGACGATTAGTCCGTACAGTTCGTCGCTTTTTTGATATAAGGGCGAATCTTAATTTCAATGTGAGTTCAGCGGGCCGATTTTAGAAATGGATAGACAAAGCTATGGACAAAGAAGACAAAATTTATATAAAGGGATCCTATTAGTGGATGCGGGTGAATGTTTTGGACAAAGAAGTTAGGCATAGACTGACTAGCGGTGACCCACGAAAGACCCTGCGGGCTGATTGTTGAAATTGATAGACACAGCTATTGACAAAGAAGGGATATAAAGGAATCCTAATGGTGGCATTGGGTGGTTGCAACGGACATAGGAGGTTGGTAATAGAAAAACTAACGGCAACTCACGAGGAACCCTATAGTTAGTCCATCATTTACCCCCTTAGTCTATAGAAACCATCCATTTTAACGAATAGGATCGCTTAATACTCCCTGTGTCTTTTTTGTCTATAGCTTTGTCTATAATTTTCAATAATCGGCCAGCTGTTCTCAGCATAACTCTATGCTTCCCTAAAAAGCTTATAGTGGAATTGAAATGCGCCCTTACATCGGAGGGGCAATGATTTAGGCACGTGAGTCCATCGTCTGCACGGCAATGAGCTCCAAAAACAAGGCTGCGTAAAACGCCTTCAACTTGGCGCGTAGGCAAAATCACTTCCGCTGAGCTCGAATAGTTATCGCCTGCGCCTAGCATAGATCCATCTACGTATGCTGTGTGGTGGCCCTCTGGAGCATCGTTTGTCTCCTTCTCCTTCTTCAATATTTTCTCTCTCCTTCTAGTTTTATTCCTTACCTTCTTTCATTCTAATTCGCCATATTTACAGGGTAAAAAATTTCCAGAGCATAACGTAATGTCACACTTTTTATTGGCAAAAAGATGAGATCAATCACTTACAACTTGTTCTTTACGGTTAACAAAACTCGCGTCCCTGAAAAAGTTATTTTTGTGGTCTGAAGTATTTGTCCCCGTGGAAGGTCACCTCGTGTCGTAAGGGCCTTTCTGAAAATTAAAAAGCAACGAACCGAGCCTCACAGCCGTTATTGCGAGACTGATCAATGATTTTTTTTTTGACACAATGCTCAAAATGTTTTCTACCTTTTTCTCCTGCAACGAGAACAAAATAGATGTTCTTCCAATTCTGAGGAGCGTGGTCTATTGCTTATCAAGCTGTGGTTTTACCCGAAATGAGAAGTATTTTTCTCGTTCTAATGCAAACACGCGTGACTAGAAGCTATAAAAAAGTAGGCGTGAAAATAGGGTCAAATCCTACCTGAGAAGCTTACGCCTAATGGACCTTACTTTAATCCTTTATTTTTTAAAAAATTCCACATCCCTTCCTGGTTTGAGCATAAGGGATAAAACGCGGATCCGTCCAACTCATTCCATGGTCCATCAGGACTTCAGAATGTTTGTCCGAGTTGGATAAAAAACAGATCACGCAGTAAAGCGGTGACGTGGCCTGCTTTGCGATTAATCTATTGATCTGCCGTTTAGACCTGTAGAAAAGGATCGATTAACAGGGTGTTCGCAACAAACACTTTAATAATCGATTCTTTACCATAGCTTAAAATGGAGGAGTATCCATAATCGAACAACTGCGAGGAAAAATGACGAGAGAGTGTGAAGAAGAATGTGTAATAATGAAGAGATCTCCAGGGTTTCATAACAGTTGTAATTTTTATGCTATCAAAGAGCTTTCCAGAGGATGGTACATGAGAAAAGTTTACACACTCAATATGAGAGGTAAAAGAGGGAGCCATCGGTGGGTTTTTTTGGATGGTGTCTTGCATAGACCTCGAAAGACGATCAAATTCCAAACAAAAAAGATCACTTGATGCAATAATGCAACATTCATCTTTAATTAAATTTCGCCGGGTCACCCAAATTTTGATTAAATTGGAGCAATATGGCGAGGCGTAAATGATCGATTATCGACATTTCCCCATTTACAGCTAAGGTAAAGAATCGATTATTAAGGTGTTAGTTGCGAACACTCTGTTTATAGTGTTTTTCGAGCCTTTTCCATAGTTTGTATGGCAGATCAATCGATGTATCGCAAAATATGCCACGGCACCGAATAGGAGTGTCATCGTTCATCATTTTTTGCCGGAAGGCACATATAAACCATGTTAACATCTCAAAATCATGCGAAATAATGATCTTCGGACTGTTAGCGACTACAGTTTCCAGGTTTTTCTAGTTTGGATCAGATTTTGATCGAAATTTTGACTGTGTATCTACAGCTTAATTTTTCGAGCTTGAGCCGAAATAGAGCCTTGAATTTTTTTCTCCACGAAATGATTCAATGATAAAGACAACGTTAACGACTTATTCCACTTTGCCTATCGATTTCAATAATCAGTCCGCTGTTTCGTGCATATGACGCATGGAATGATAAAAACCAGAACGCTGGAAAAAAAACACATTGGATCTAGAGTCCAGACTCTTAAAAACATCACTCTCGATTCAATCAGAATCTGGCTTAAATCAAGAACCAAGCCTCTTACTTTAAGCGGATTTCGTTTTGATTCAAGCAAAAATCCGATTGAATTAAGAGTATTTTTTTTTGTCAATGTTTTCGAGAGTCTGGACTCTAGATCCAATGAGTTTTTTTTTCAGTGAAGTGGCAACAGCGCGTTGTTTCGCGGGGCTGCCAAAAATGAAACGGATCCGAGATAAACGGTCAAGCGGCTTCGCGCGCCGCAGGGGGAGAGCGGTCAGTATTATTAACTACCCCGACGCGAGGGCGGAAGGGTCGACTTGGGGACGCTTAAAAAATTTCGCGGCAAAAAAAAAAATACCCCGCCATTAAGGAGCATGGCGCATTCCCGGCAGAGCGGTCGGCTTTTATTTATGCCCGCGCTGATAAGAAATATTTATGTAGCAAGCGGCGCGGCGCTTCGGTCAGCGCATGACCGCAGGAAGGGCCAAAACGAATCCACCCGCTATTGAAAGAGGTTATTGATGATTTATCACCCTATTAAGCTCCTGCCGCCCCCCTCCCACCCCGCACTTACAGCTTGTCGAATAAACTAATTTCGGAACGTTTTCTGCACGCTCGAGAAAAGTTTCTTGCTGTAAGACTGGTTGCAAACTCAACTTACAGAAATAAAAAAATTTATGAATTTTCTCTGTCATTTTTTTTAGCAAATTTCCGATTAACTTAAAAAAAATATCCGATCTTTACAAAAAATACGAAATTTTTCGACCTAGGGTCCAGGGACAATATAATTTAGAGACAAGAAAAGTGATCGGGTAAAAAAAGGGTCAAGTTCGGAGGTCAACGCTACTTTTCATCTGATGGTGATTGATAGAGGTCCAATTATACGATCAAATTGAGCCATCAAATTGGGCCTCTCATTGGTCGCATCCTCACCTCAGGTCTTTTTCCACCAACCAGAGCTTCAATTTGATGGCTCAATTTGATCGAGTAACTGGACCATAAGGAGCTTCCTGAACTGAAAATCAAATGAAATTCGCCAAATGATGAGTGATGAATGTCAGACTTAGCTTCTAGGTTGGTGAATTTTTACAAATTAGGTTAAAACCGCTAAACTAATTACTAAACTCTTAGGTCACAAGTCATCTGTGGGCGAGAAAAAATCCGAAAATTACTTATGCTGCAAATGCCGTCCAATTGTGCGTAAAATGACGACGTGTTTAAATCGTAAATTTTTCGATGTCAGCGCATTATCCTCTAGCGTTTCTCTAGACCTTACACCAAAATTGCATTCCAGTAACTCGGATAGTTTTTTATTTCGTTTCATCTCTTCAGATTTGCATAAATGCGTGTAGCGCGCGGGTCGCGGGGAAGGGGGATTACGTGACGGCGGGCGAGGGGGAGCCATTAATCATTGGATTCCTTCGGCAAGCCGTAAAATAACGTGCGAAAATCAATTAGCGACCGAGCAGGAGAAAGGAGACCGCGGATTTATACCGGCATTAGCATGCGAAGAATTGAACGCGTGCGAAGAACGCAAGCCAAATCTCCGTTATGGGTGGTATACCTTTAACTGCGCGGGCTTTCATTCTCCATTGAAGAATTCGCACACAAAAGTGTTATTGCTTCATCTGAGAGAGTGCCTAATGAGCTGAGTCGCAGTATTTTTCATAATTTTTTTCTGACATGGGAAATTGGAGAAAAATAGATTTGAAAGTGAGAAAATGTGCCGCCTGGTGACTTCATTTTCCATTAAACACATGCATTTTAGCAGACTCGGTTATTTTGTCATATTTTCTCCAATGATTGTCCAATTTAGTAACCAAGGATATCTTCGTGCTCACTTTTCCTGGCAGTGTCATTTTAAAGATTAAATTCATACAATTTAAGACACCTGCAAATTCTCTATCGGCGATACACAAAGCGATAGACAAAAAGTAAAAAGGGAAAATAGATGGATCTTACTGGTTGAAACGGGTGGCTCTTGAAGACCAATAGGGGGAAAGTAATGGACTACCTATGAAGGGCTTGGAGAACAGTTGCAGTTGCAGTACAGTTTTTGCTATTTCGAGAAATAAGTGTTTGAAGTTTCAAATCACATGAATATTTATGGCGGAGAAAAAGTTAAAAGTGACTTTTTGATGCTTAAAAATTGGATTTGGGAGCAAATTTTTCACAAAATATACACTAAAACTAGTTTTACTTAAAATAATTAAAATCTCAATTTTTTCATAAAAACTGCACTTATGAGCCTTGTCCTCCAAGCCCCTCCTATAGGGTTTCTCGTGGGTTGCCATTGTCAGTCTAACTTCTCTATTCTAAATTACAACCACCTGCCTACACCAATGGAATCTCTTCATTTGCTCTTCGTTTTATTTCTCAATCACTTTCTCTATGAATGGCAATAATCAGCTTGCTGACTTGAACGTTGCCGAGATACGATCTCTTTCACACATTCAGAAAAAAGAGAGTTCGCTCGTAAGAACTGTGGACGGAGAACGGAAACCTCAAGAAGCGCCTTCAAATCGGGAGAAACCTCCTGGGGCTACTGCGAAGGTTGTATAGTTGTATTCGCAGCGTCAGAACCGATTCTGGCTGGACTGATTTCACCTTGTGGCATGGCGAGTGCCGATTTACTCGCGGCGTGATCAGCGAGCTGATTATTGAGACTATTAGACAAAGCTATAAATAAAGAAGACAAAGGTAAAATGAAGCGATCCTATTCACTAAAACGGGTGATTCTTATTGACTCAGTAGGAAAATCATGGACAGTACTATAAGACCTCTTGTAGGTTGCACTTTGTTACTTTTGAACTGACCTTTTTTGTCCATTGCAAACATCCGCTTTAACCAAAAGAATCGCTCCATTTGCCCTCAATTTTCTTTTTCTATCACTTTCTCTCGCAATGTCAGTAATTAATCTGCTGACTTGTCCGCTCAGCGCGAGGAAAAATGGAATCCTGGTCAGTCACATATAAACAGGATGCTCATATTTAGCTAGGCTGTAGGTGGTCGTGATTTTCTGAGTGTCATATCTCAAGTTGATACTGTATTATTGTATTGTAATGTAATATTAAATTATGTTTTGTATTTGATTTTGATAACGAATCTCATAATTTTCCGATGATTCATTTGACTCCAACTTGATTTTGAGCCTATAATATTGGCAGGCATAATTGGACCGAGTTTATCAATTACCAACTCATATTTTCGAAAAAATCGAGTTAAGAATGTTTTTGAGTTCTTTTAGCCGTATATTTTCTCCTGCCAAAAACTGAAAGGCGAAAAACAGAAATTAGTTTATGAAAAGAGGGGTTAATCTTTATTTTCTACATTGAGCACTATGCAGAAATAGAACTTCAAACCTATTTTTCTCAGTTTCAACTTAATGGGGGTTGGTTCCTTTCTGATAAACTTGGTCCAATTGGCAACCAGAAATTGATACAACCATTTGAAGTCCTCAGAAAGACGAAATTCCCCCAGCAAACCAGCCACAATAAACAAGAAGCAGGAGCAAAATTTAGTTAAAAAGGCCTAACCCACTGGTAGTTCGGCAACGGTGCTCCGCGTCGGCAAATGAAATCCTATTTTTCTGAGGAATTGTGAGATCCTTGTTCCACAGAATCCCTCCGGCGCTTCCCGTGCTCAGAGGAGAAACGATTTAAATAAAGGAAGAACTCGTGCGGATATCATTGTGGATTGCGAGAAAAGAAAACAGTAATAAAAACTGCAGCAAGGATACTAAGCTTATAAAACATTGGAGGATAAGCAATGATGGAAAATGAGAACTTACAGGGTTTACGAAAAGAATTCCCTTCAATATTTGAAGATGGATGTGCTATAGTGAAGCTGTACGAACCTGTAACAAAAGATCAATCAGTTTAGTTACGACAGTAACAGATTGAAAAAATACAAAGAGGTATAGAGCTATTTTAAAAAAAAATCTTTTGAAAGAAGAATTTTTACAGGTGTAGGTAGTTTTGGTCTTGAAGGTGATTCGTCGCGGCTTCAGGCATGGTCGAGCTGGCGTGTGATAAATCGCATCGATTATGTCAAAAATCCCGTCAGATTTTGATGTGTTAGTCAAAATAAGGACGATAGCCCCTGTGCATGAGCCGAAAGAATCATTCTTACCCAAAAAATTGGCAAAGTTCAGAGAAATGGAAGCAGTATCCTGATTGGAAAAAACCTCGCATTCGCTGCAAAAATCGATAACTGCGTCGGAGCGAGGTTTTCTTCCCAAGCAGGATTCTGCTTTCATTTCACTGTATTTTTCAATTTTTTTGGTTTAAAATTATTCTTCAGGCTCATGCGTAAGGGCTGTCGTCCTTTTTTGAGTAAAACTTCAAAATCTGACGAGCTTTTTCACATATTTGATGCGGTATTTGCATGCCAGTTCGACCACTCAGAAACCTTGACAAATCACCTTAACCGTCTCTAATATTAAGACAAGAGGATGATTTTCCCCAAATAAATCCAAAGATTATGCGAAAATCTAGTTCACAATTTGACTGAATACTAGAGTCCCTTTATACTGAGAGTCACGACAACCCCCCCTCATGAAGTCACAAACCGGAATGAAGACTACATAAATTGACAGTTTTTCGTACACGGAAAAAAAAGTCCTGTCATTTTAATCGTCGCGACTGCTGAAGGAACAGCCCTTGGCTGTTAAAAAACGGCACAGCATCCTGGTTGTTAAAATAACATTACCTTTGTCTGTTATTACAACAGGCGCTTTGCTGTCACATTGACAGTAAATGAATGTGACAACGACAGCAAAATCTGCTCAACCTTCATCGAATAGTCTGTTACACTGGCAGCGCAGCTGCTGGCGTAAACGCCGGTTCCCCATCAGATTGACGTTCACGCTGCCTTCGATTTAACAGCGGCCGCTGCTGTCGAAATTGCAGCGTCGCTGTTCTCATGACAGCCAGTTCGTTTTTGAATTTAAATCCACGCTGCTGTCGATGTAGCAGCGCTGCTGCTCATGTAAAAGCTAAATCGCTCTTGAATTTTCATTCACACTGCTGTTAATGTAGCAGATACAATGCCAAGCAACTGTAAAAAATTATGGTCATACTTACATGCTTATGTAAATAGCTGATAACTGCTTAACTGGTTTCAAGTAAATGATACAAAAACCGTAGATAATATTCCGGTCAAAGTAACATTTACAGACTAAATCAGTTTCACAATGAGTTAATTTCACAAATATTTTAACAGTTTAAATGCACAGAAACACTACACAAAGTAAACATCTTTGCAGTTCTCGGTGGGGCAGAATTGATCATGGCCTTGGGGNGGGGACGCTTAAAAAATTTCGCGGCAAAAAAAAAAATACCCCGCCATTAAGGAGCATGGCGCATTCCCGGCAGAGCGGTCGGCTTTTATTTATGCCCGCGCTGATAAGAAATATTTATGTAGCGAGCGGCGCGGCGCTTCGGTCAGCGCATGACCGCAGGAAGGGCCAAAACGAATCCACCCGCTATTGAAAGAGGTAATTGATGATTTATCACCCTATTAAGCTCCTGCCGGCCCCCTCCCATCCCGCACTTACGGCTTGTCGAATAAACTAATTTCGGAACGTTTTCTGCACGCTCGAGAAAAGTTTCTTGCTGTAAGACCGGTTGCAAACTCAACTTACAGAAATAAAAAAATGTATGAATTTTCTCTGCCATTTTTTTTAGCAAATTTCCGATTAGCTTAAAAAAAATATCCGATCTTTACAAAAAATACGAAATTTTTCGACCTAGGGTCCAGGGACAATATAATTTAGAGACAAGAAATGTGATCGGGTAAAAAAAGGGTCAAGTTCGGAGGTCAACGCTACTTTTCATCTGATGATGATTGATAGAGGTCCAATTATACGATCAAATTGAGCCATCAAATTGGGCCTCTCATTGGTCGCATCCTCACCTCAGGTCTTTTTCCACCAACCAGAGCTTCAATTTGATGGCTCAATTTGATCGAGTAACTGGACCATAAGGAGCTTCCTGAACTGAAAATCAAATGAAATTCGCCAAATGATGAGTGATGAATGTCAGACTTAGCTTCCAGGTTGGTGAATTTTTACAAATTAGGTTAAAACCGCTAAATTAATTACTAAAATCTTAGGTCACGAGTCATCAGTGGGCGAGAAAAAATCCGAAAATTACTTATGCTGTAAATGCCGTCCAATTGTGCGTAAAATGACGACGTGTTTGAATCGTAAATTGTTCGGTGTCAGCGCATTATCTTTCAGCGTTTCTCTAGACCTTACACCGAAATAGCATTTCAGTAACTCGGATAGTTTTTTATTTCGTTTCATCTCTTCCGATTTGCATAAATGCGTGTAGCGCGCGGGTCGCGGGGAAGGGGGATTACGTGACGGCGGGCGAGGGCGAGGGGGAGCCATTAATCATTGGATTCCTTCGGCAAGCCGTAAAATAACGTGCGAAAATCAATTAGCGACCGAGTAGGAGAAAGGAGACCGCGGATTTATACCGGCATTACCATGCGAAGATTTGAACGCGCGCAAAGAACGCTAGCCAAATCTCCAGTACGGGTTGTATACCTTAAACTGCGTGCTTTCATTCTCCATCGAGGAATTTGCACACAAAAATATTATTGCTTCATCTCAGAGTGTTTAATACGCTGAGTCGCAGTATTTTTCATAATTTTTTTCTGACATGGGAAATTGGAGAAAAATAGATTTGAAAGTGAGAAAATGTGCCACCTTGTGATTGCATTTTCCATTAAACACATGCATTTTAGCAGACTAGGTTATTTTGTCATATTTACTCCAATGATTGTCCAATTTAGTAACCAAGGATATCTTCGTACTCATTTTTCCTAGCAGTGTCATTTTAAAGATTAAATTCACAAAGTTTAAGACACCTGCAAATTCTCTATTGGCGATACACGAAGCGATAGACAAAAAGTAAAAAGGGAAAATAGATAGATCTTACTGGTTGAAACCGGTGGCTCTTGAAGACCAATAGGGGGAAAGTAATGGACTACCTATGATGGGCTTGGAGAACAGTTACAGGTTGCAGTGCAGTTTTTGCTATTTCGAGAACTAAGTGCTTGAAGTTTCGAAATCACACGAATCCTTATGGCGGAGAAAAAGTTAAAACTGAGTTTTTTATGCTTAAAAATTGGATTTGGGAGCGAATTTTTCACAAAATATACACTAAAATTAGTTTTACTTGAAATCATTAAAATCTCAATCTATTTTAAAAACTGCACTTATACGCCTTGTCCTCCAAACCCCTCCTATAGGGTCTCTCGTGGATTGCTATTAGTTTGTCTCCATTGCAACCACCCGCCTCCATCAATGGAATCGCTCCATTTGCTCTTCGTTTTATTTCTCAATCACTTTCTCTATGAATGGCAATAATCAGCTTGCTGACTTAAACGTTGCCGAGAAACGCTCTCTTTTACACGTTCAGAAAAAAAGAGTTCACTCGTAAGAACTGTAGACGGAGAACGGAAACCTCAAGAAGCGCCTTCAAATCGGGAGATACCTCCTGGGGCTACTGCGAAGGTTGTATAGTTGCATCCCGGAATACATTCACCACCAGAACCAATGCTCGACGCTCGACTGCTTTTGCCTTGTGGCATGGCAAGTGCCGATTTACTCGCGGCGTGATTAGCCGGCTGATTATTGAGACTGTTAGACAAAGCTATAGATAAAGAAGACGAAGTTAAAATGAAGCTATCCTATTCGCTGGAACGGGTGATTCTTATTGACTAAGAAATAAATCAGGGACTTACTATAAGACCTCTTGTACGTTGCAGATTCTTACTTCTGAGCTGTCCTTTTTTGTCCATTGCAACCACCCGCTTTAACCAATAGAATCGCTCCATTTGCCCTCAATTTTCTTTTTCTATCACTTTCTCTCTCAATGTCAATAATCAGCCTGCTGACTTGTCCGCTCAGCGTGAGGAAAAATGGAAACCTGGTCAGTCACATATAAGCAGGATGCTCATCTTTAGCTGGGCTGTAAAAGGGTGGTCGTGATTTTCTGAGTGTCATATCTCAAGTTAAGATTGTATTATTGTATTGTAATGTAATATTAAATTATGTTTTGTACTTGATTTTGATAACGAATCTCGTGATTTTCCGATGATTCATTTGATTCCAACTTGATATACTGAACCTATAATATTGGCAGCCATAATTGGACCGAGTTTATCAATTACCAACTCATATTTCGGAAAAAATCGAGTTAAGAATATTTTTGAGTTCTTTTAGCCCTATATTTTCTCCTGCCAAAAACTGAAAGTCGAAGAACAGAAATTAGTTTGTGGGGGAGGGGTTAAACTTTATTTTCTACATTGAGCTTTATGCAGAAATAGAACTTCAAACCTATTTTTCTCAGTTTCAACTTGATGTGGGTTGGTTCCTTTTTGATAAACTTGGTCCAATTGGCAACCAGATATTGATACAACCATTTGAAGTGCTCAGAAAGACGGAATTCCCCCAGCAAACCAGCCACAATAAACGAGAAAAAGGAGCAAAAATTTACTTAAAAAGGCCTAATTCAGTGGTAGTTTGGCAACGGTGCTCCGCGTCGGCAAATGAAATCCTATTTTTCTGAGGAATTGCGAGATCCTTGTTCCACAGAATCCCTCCGGCGCTTCCCGTGCTCAGAGGAGAAACGATTTAAATAAAGGAAGAACTCGTGCGGATATCATTGTGGATTGCGAGAAAAGAAAACAGTAATAAAAACTGCAGCAAGGATACTAAGCTTATAAAACTTGGGAGGATGAGCAATGATAGAAAATGAGAACTTACAGGGTTTACGAAAAGAGTTCCCTTCAATATTTGAAGATGGATGTGCCATAGTGAAGCTGTACGAACCTGTAACAAAAGATCAATCAGTTTAGTTACGACAGTAACAAATTGCAAAAATACAAAGAGGTATAGAGCTATTTTTAAAAAAATCTTTTGAAAGAAGAATTTTTACAGGTGTAGGTAGTTTTGGTCCTGAAGAAGATTCGTCACGGTTTCAGGCATGGTCGAGCTGGCGTGTGATAAATCGCATCGATTATGTCAAAAATCCCGTCAGATTTTGAAGTGTTAGTCAAAATAAGGACGATAGCCCCTGTGCATGAGCCGAAAGAATCATTCTTACCCAAACAAATTGGCAAAGTTCAGAGAAATGGAAGCAGTATCCTGATTGGAAAAAACCTCGCATTCGCTGCAGGAATCGATAACTGCGTCGGAGCGAGGTTTTCTTCCCAAGCAGAATTCTGCTTTCATTTCACTGTATTTTTCCATTTTTTTGGTTGAAATTATTCTTAAGGCTCATGCGTAAGGACTATCGTCCTTTTTTGACTGAAACTTCAAAATCTGCCGAGCTTTTTCACATATTTGATGCGGTATTTGCATGCCAGTTCGATCACTCAGAGACCTTGATGAATCACCTTAGCCGTCTCTGATATTAAGACAAGAGGATGATTTTCCCCAAATAAATCCAAAGATTATGCGAAAATCTAGTTTACAATTTGACTGAATACTGGAGTCCCTTTATACTGAGAGTCACGACAACCCCCCTCATGAAGTCACAAGCGGGAATAAAGACTACATAAATTGACAGTTTTTCGTAATCTTTGTTAGGCTCATTCTCAAATTCCTTTCTTCGTTCCTTCGTTCCGTTTCCGATTTTTCCGTTTCCGATTTTTCCGTTTCCTTCGTTCGTTCCGCATTCTGTTTGTTCCTTGTCGAACCCGTTATTCCCCGATCCATTCCAGTCGATAATTTTCGCAATTGGTGAAAATTTAATCTTTATTCCCGTTTGTGACACTGTGGAGGCTTAAAATACGGGAACCAATCAGAAATGGATTCACATTGTCTTGACTCTCAGTATAAAGGGACTCCACTGAATACCGCCGTATTGACCGGAATTACCTCGATGCCTTCAACAACGAGTTCCAGTGGGAATTTTCGGTCGTTTTCCGGCAACAGCGGGAGGAGTCTATTCCTGGCTTCGCACTAAAAAAGAAAGATGGGCCGGAACGTTGACATTTAACTGCACTCAATCAAATCTTAAAAGCTCTGTCCCGAACAAGAGCGCGTTTGCCCGCGCTGCCGCGGCCCCCGCTCCCCCTCCCCCACCCCCGGGCAGGAATAACGCAATTTATCAGAAACATTATTTAAAGACGAGAACGGATGAAAGAGGAAGCTTTAGTTTTCTAAATGACCGCGTATTGCGGCGCATTCGCCCGGAAAAGCCAGCCCTTGGGCCGGGGAGCTTTTCGGCTAGTAGTTATCGAGGCCTCCACTCTCGGAGCGGCCCAGGGGGTGGCAGGGTTGGGGGGGGGATCCGTCTTACTTACCTGTTTAACGTGGATCCTTGGCTTTCGCGTAAGCTTTCAAAATTGGATTTCCCGGAAGAACACGAATTTTGGAGAGAACGCATGGGTCCCCGAGCGAAATCGAACTGATACAGAAAATAGAGCTTGGGTATTTTCGGACAGGAATCCTGGAAGCTCCTAACTTGTTTTTTTTCTTTTTTTTCTTTCTTTTAAAAAACATATCTTACCTGGGAAATTCTAAGTGATGACTTTTTTGCACTTACTGAACAAAACCGCATGAGGACGCGATTTTCACTTCGATTTGGAGGAAATGGAGACCTTTTTTTCTTCTTATTTTTTTTTTTAAAAAACATATTTTACCTGGGAAATTGTAAATGATGACTTGTTTGCACTTTCTGAACAAAACCGCATGAGGACGCGATTTTCACTTCGATTTGGAGAACATGTTTTATTGCTTCATCTGAGAGTTCTTAAAGAGATAATATTGAATTATTTGTTATTATTTCTTTCTTCAGAAATGGGAAAGAGTGTGAAAAATATGTTTTAAAAGTGAGAAAATGCAGTGCCTAGTGGCGCCATCTGGCGGTATTTTTTATTTAAACTCACGTAAATTAGCAGATTAGATCAATTTGTCATATTTTATCCAATAATTGTTTAATTTATTAATCAACAGTTTTCTCGTGACCAGTTCACTCTTTCACTTAAACGCGAAATTCATCAAATTTCAGACACCTGCAAAATTTCCATTCCACAATTTTCGAAACTGTCTCAATGATACGATACACTAATAAAAATATATGTGTTCTTGTGTTACTTTTGGTGAAGTAATAAAGGAAGTGCAACACAAATCAACACAAATTGTGTAATAATTTTGGTCCGGTTTGCGGTGAATTCAGCGCAAAAACTACAGAGAGACCGGGAAAACGCAGTCCTTCGATTGCGATGTTGGTATTCACACTATTCACCTCACATTTTTTTAATTAAATTTCTTCAAGAAAACCAGCTGGAATTTTCTCTTGAAAGTGTCAACCTAAGGCTAGGGTTATTTTATGTTTTACTTCTCGTATGAACCATACTTTTGTGTTGAAGTATCTCTCTGTGTACGTCCGTCCGGTTGATGACTTTATTATTTATACAGTCGCATGGTCCAGAAGTTTCTGTATAACAATAATTTCAAAATCAGCTCAAAAGCCAACTAAATTCATTTCCTTACTTTTAGCAAACCTTTATCCGTGTTGACAAGTGATGGTCTACATACATTTAAGAGGAGTAAAAGCAGAGTTCGGTCAGGGTGTTCACTAAAACAGAATGGCCAAAATTCAGTACTCTTACAGTACTTTTTCAGCGAATTCTCAATAAAATTCAGTACCTCCTTAAAGGAAATATTGAGTACTTTTTCAGTACCTCCATTGGATAAAATCAGTGGCGTGGCGTGCTTCGCGATATATCGATTGTCATGCTATTTAAACCTACGTAAAAGGATCGATAAACAGGGTGTTCGCAGCGAACACTTTAATAATCGATTCTTTACCATCGGTTTAAATGGCATAAAAATCGATACATCGCAATTCACGCCACGCTACTGGATAAAATTGGAAAAATTTCAAAAAATGTCAATTTCTCGCTCAAATTACAACAAAAATGATAAAAAATTCCGGACCTCTTGCGGGATTTTCGCACTTTTCCAGCACTTCCGGACCGCCCTTGAAGAACAAATACTATTTCCGGACTTTCCGGAAATTGCGGATTTTTAGGCACCCTATGCTTACAAATTGGAAGAATGACCCCTGGGTCGTAGATCTGGCTAAGAAGTAAGTAATTACGAGATCAATGGATGTGGATCTAGGGGAGTCCACCCGGACTCAATCACCACCACCCTCGGTTCAATCCGAGCCCCATTTTGCGCGTTTGTTCCGGGCTGATTGCATATGTCTCGAAGCGCGGGAAAAGTTAACTGAAATAAGCTCGATCATTACCTCAGCTTAGCAACTCCGCCATTCAGCTGGAAATTGAATGCATTTGCCTGAAAGCAATAAAAACTTCTTTCCCGGAAACGAATGCCCAGAACTATTCCCGGGCGCATAAAAGCTGGGTTCTCAGAAGCGCGTGCTCCAAACCGTGCGGATAATTCAACGTTCCCGGTTGGTCTTCATCTGAAAAAGAGCCAAATTTGGCAACGGTCCTCTTTGAAAGCATTTGAATACGCATCACTCTTTGCACGCGTGTTTATCAATTTTTCGGAGAATACGAGGGTGCAAACAGTAGTTGCCAAATACGCTCCCAGTGACGTCACATGCCCATAATGGATCCGTAGCAAACTTTTGCCCGAGCGAAAAGTTCGGTTATAGACTGATTTATCGGCTACGTCATTCAATGTTTCGTCGTTAAATTATGAAACACCGTATGAACCTTCAGGTGGTGCCAAATGCATTTGATAAAATACGGATTTTCTGGTAAACTTATGAATATTTTCCACCCAACTTTTTACATATTTTTTTCGCAATTTCATCCAAGGTTTTCGAATATTTAAAAAAAAAAATATTCATAACATTCCTCGTAAATAAACATTTAATCGGAGGAAATTTGGCAACTCTCGAATGTTCATACGACGTTCTTCCTCAGCACGGCAGAATTGGACTGCATTTTGCAATTTGGAACTATAAATTCTGGCTCTTCTGGAAAAACACTTATGTGCATAGGGAAACTAATGGCACATACGTTGTTTTTAAACCGGGCTAGAATTTATAGTTCCAAATTGCAAAATGCAGTCCAATTGTGCTGCACTCCAAAGCAAGGCAAATCAATCGATATCCTAACAGTCGATTTGGTCTCGGTAGAACGATCGTATGCATCGATTGTTGAATGCAATTAAGGTAATCGAACGTAATCAAATCAATCAATTACGTATGGCGGGTGGCTCAAAAATCACGATGAGTACATGGGAAGAGTTTGCAATTTAATCATAAATTCACACACTGTGAGGGAATTTCCGCACTTTTAAGCTTATTGCTTTAAAATTATTCTACAGAAAATACATGATTTGATATATCGACGGTGAAACTACCAAACCACGTATCTCGGTTTGCGACGTCGCAGACTTCCTGTCATACTTTATTTTTTAAATGAAAAACTACTTAACATCCAGTCTTGAAAATTTCTGTGATTTTTCCTCTTTGTGCGGAGAAAATTCTGTGAAAATTTCAAGGAATGATACTGATTTGGTCGACTTCAAATAAATAAAATGCGAGCGTAGATTTTTAAACACAGCAAACGAGATACGTGGTTTGGTAGTTTCACCGTCGATATTTAAGTTATATTAGCTTTACGACTTCACGAGAAACGCAAAATGCCCGCTGTTAAACGTCACAAGTTTTCATTCGGACTGCATTCTGCTATTAAGAACTACAATATCATGGCGCATTTCATGAGCAATGTGTGTAGACACTATAAGGTTCCCTACAATTAGATGCGTATTCACGGATGAACCAGAAATTATAGTTCCTAATTGCAAAATGCAAAACAATGAAAAATCGAATGTAGTAAAGCAGGTACAACTGCACTTCGTCCACTTATATTCAGGTAAAATAATTACCATTTATTCACGTTGAATTTCTTTTCTTATGGCTTTACATGGAAGAAAAAAATCCTTGTGAACTTGGAAATCACCGCTATTAAGCTGTGTTGAAATTGAGTACATTCTGATTATTAAATAACAGCGGGAGACAACAGGGTAATACAGCATGAGAGTATGCCTGTGCCTTGATAAAAAAAAGAAAAGAGAATGAAATCTCGCCCTTCAGGGTTCTCAGAAGCATATGCGCGCTGCATCTTAAACGCTAAAGCCATTGTATTTTATGAATCATAAAAAGCTTCGACTATTTTCCGTGTGAAGTTTGACGTTTCCCGCCCTTACCTCACTCAGTTCTCCCTTGCCTTATCTTGCGCTTGAGCCCCTATCCGAGATCAGAGTTGGATCCAACAATTTGGCAACAATGGCTTTCCGCCATTTGAACCTAGGTTAAATAATCGATTCTTGTTGGAGCGTTTGGCGTCTCTGGAAATGGATCCACTTCAATCGGTTTGAATAGGAGCAAAACATTTTTTTTGCCAATTTTCTGGATCCACTAATGTGAGTGTACTGCACTACTCAGGAACCAACGCAAGTAATAAAATAATTTCTTTAAATGAGAGAAACTGACAAATCAGAGCAGAAAAAAGTGCGTACGCTCATTCATAAAGAATAGAGATAGTTTTTTCCTTCTCTTTTTTTAAAAAAAAATGTTCCCTTATTTCAAATGAATTAGTCAGCCATTGAACACTCAAGAAAAAATTAATTTTGAAAAAAAAAAAAAAATACATTTCACTACACTTTTCAATTGGGAAGTACCATTTCTGACTCTTTTTTTCTTTTCTTCCGACAAATTCCATTTGAAAATATCGTAACTCCTACAATAAATATGTGCACTGTATCTATCTATGTGAATTAAATTAACCCACAAAAGTACACAGAAAAAAGTTACATTTGATACAGATTATCTAAAAGACTAAGGGTTTTGGAAAAAATTTATTATTTGATCTAGCTAATTCAACAACATTATTTTCTGTTAGTTTCCTGTGGATATGGGTGGGATAAAAATGTTCTTAATTACAAAAAGTATTCCGATTTAAAAAAAAATTCTCTTCGATTTAAAATCATATTTTCAACTTGAATTTATTTCACAATTATTCAAACATTATTAAATCGTGAACACTCTCAACTTAGGAAAAATTATTTTGAGGGTAGGAGGAGCCGAATTTTCTGTTTTGGTAGATGACAATTTTCCTCCTCCCCTTGAGTCGGGTGCCTGTTTATTTATAGAACAGAATCAAGGCAACTTTTAGTACTGCTGGGGTGAACAGGAACCACGAATAGGGGAGGAGGGCACTCAGTTCGCATATCCGATGAAATGAACACGCCAGAAGGCAGGAAACAGTAATTTTCGCTTCTTTCGGAATGAAATCGTTCTCACTATAATGCTATTCAACGTAGGGCTTTGAACCGCGGGAAACTTCAGCAACATTTAATTGCTGCAGAAATGCGGGGAAAATGAGAGTTCGGCACATATCGAATAGGTCGTTTTCGGATTTACACTGAAGCCATATCACTGAATAATCATAATTTTACTATGGTGTTTCACTCCATTCCTTAGAAGGCCCCATATGGTTAACATTGTAATTCAGGAGCGTTAAAGGAAATCCTCACCATACTTCCATAACAAGGACAATTTGTGAAAACCTTGCGTAAAATTCAAACTTCTAACTCTGGAAACGGATTCTTGAGAGGGATCACAATGGTTTGCCACGGCAAAAAGTACAAAACACAGAGGGAAATATACTGCGAATTTTGTACATTTGAAGGTATGTTAGCACCTACTTTGAAGATATAAGTATCATAGAATTTTTTCTTCCATATTTTGTACTTTTTGCCGTGACAAATCATCGCCCCTCTCTAGGATCCATTTCCAGAGTCACACAACTCAATTTCACTCCAGGTTTTCAAAAATTGTCTTTTCAAGATAGTACTTTGAGGATATCCTTGAACACTCCTTAAATACAATGTTACACTGAAAAAGAGATTGGTATAATTTACCATTCCTTCCCGCTGCACTGGAAAAAAACACATTGAATCTAGAGTCCAGACTCTTAAAAACATCGACAAGAAAAAGTACCCTTGATTCAATCAGAATCTAGCTTAAATCAAGAACGAAGCCTCTCAATTTAAGCGGATTTCGTTTTGAATCAAGCAAAAATCCGATTGAATCGAGAGTATTTTTTCTTGTCAATGTTTTCAAGAGTCTGGACTCTAGATCCAATGTGTTTTTTTTCCAATGTGTATTTCACACAGCGTCAATTCAGAGTCAATTCTGCCTGAAGAAAGGTAAATGTTACTGTATAATTGTGCAGGTAACCATTCCGCTGGCAGAATCAACTTGAAGATTGGTAGAAATGCATTTCTTAACGTTGTGTGAAATACAGCATGAAGGAATGGTAAATTCAATACCAATCTTTTTTTTTTTCAGTGTAATTATATGAAGTCTCCTAAAAAAAGGAGCTGTTTAAAGAATGACCATGTTCAGCAATGCATGAATATCAACGTTTGCACGATTCAACAACTGGTCTTCATTTTGCAACAGGGAACTCAAATCGCTGACTCAAACATAAACAGACCTATCTGCAAAGCATAGAGGAACGTGAGCCAGGGAGAGTAGTTCCCGGTTGCACAATTCGACAACTTTCGATGGAAACTGGATGGTGACAATAGCCACTCCCCCGGAATGAAAATGCAAGCAAAAGCGGGGCCGGAGCTAACTTACTTTTCGGAGTTGGCCGGGTCGCCGCTCGGCTAGCACAACCATAAACATGTGATTTATACCCGCAGGAGTGAAATTCGCCAGATTCGCCTCACTTTCCCGCCGTTTTTACCCCTTTTTTACGCTGTCCCTCCGCGACCCGTGGGGGATGAAACTTTAGCCTCACACAGAGCCACGTATCCGTGAGGCTCACTCCGAGTCCCTGGCTTCGACCTCACCTCGGAAGCTGCCTTCAGTACAGTGGAGGTTCCAACAACCTGGCAACACTGTTAATATCCCCATTGAACATTTAAATCTATTGAATATATCGATCCTCAGTGAGGTAGGTTGCCTCACATAGAATCGATTGTTTAATATATTTTTAAATTGAGAAAAAAAAATGTTACTGGGTTTAAATTAAGCTTGCAAGCTGCTGGAAGGGGGTCACTCGATTTAAAGTGCTAGATTTGAAGAGAATGAGCTATTATATCCCTTTGAACGATATGCAATCGGAATAGACTTAGACTATTTGGACTTAATTTTGCAATAAGGTGGAGAAATGGTGCTGGGTCCACACCATTTTGCGGGGAAATCAAAGCCAAGAAGTTCCAAAAATTAAAATTAGAGTCAAAAATATTTTTTTGACTCAATGAGTACTAGTACAAATTTGAAGAGGAGGAGAGTGTTCAGATCAGGTAGTTTGCATTGGAATATTAAGTTGGAGCCACGACGAGAGATCTACACCGGTTTGGGCCTTTTTAGACTTCATCTGCAGATCACACTCGTCAGTGCACCCAACTTAACATGCCGCAAAATCCAAGACGGCGTTAAACACCGTCATGGTGGTCATACTGATACGCATTAGAGTCAAAACATATTTTTGACCCTAATTTTAATTTTTGGAGCTTCTTGGCTTTGATTTCCCTCGAAATGGTGCGGTGGACCCAGCACTATTTTTCCACCTTGTTACATACGGTATTCGGGCCACTTCTTAGTGTTTTTTTCCTCATTTTGCAATAAAGAAATACTATTTTTGGCTCATTTTAGAAATAACATTTGTGCCATTAGTTTTCCAGGCAGATGAATGTTTTTACGGCCGAGTCAAAAATGGACCGTGTTTAACAGAAGGAACCAAGCCGCATCAGCTATTACCAAATTTAACTGGACAATTTAATTTTTTACGTGAGAGCGTTTGTGCGGATCCCTTTGAAAATTTTAAGGAATTTGCTTCGCGCTATGAAGATACACTAAAATTTGCACACAATTCCGCACAACCATTTTCATGTATAAAATTAAATTTCCCGATTGAATTTGGCAATAGCTGATGTGGCTTGGTTCCTTTTTGTTAAAGGCGGTCCAAATGGCTCCTTAGTACAATATGTAGTTCACTTATCTATTTGATGTCCCAATTTGTATCTCTTCAATAATAAGACCTTTTCCTTGAGGACCGTCACTTTTTTATTTGTTTATCCTCTCCTTAACGTTACTAAAATCTTTCAAAACGCACTCTTGCAAGTTCTAAAAGCCCTTGAAACATCTTCCGAAACCAAAGTAGGAAAATTGAAAGTTAAGCGGCAACAACATATCCCTCTCCTCTTCGCCCCGCCCCTGACTCGCGGGCGCAAGCTGCGTAGCTCTTGGAAAAAGCTGCTTTTAATTCCGGCAGTTGGCGAATCAGAACGCGGGCGAGCGCATGAAACAAATCGAATTAACCACCTGAATCGTCGCGTAATGTGCCGTTTAATACGTCACGTATGCGCCGAGGAGGCCGCGGCACAACAGCCAGTCAACACGCCGAGCCCTCGCAACACCAACAAACTCCACGCATGAGTTTTCTACTTTAACCTGTGAGTTCGTTGATTCTCTATTGAGTGGTGTATGAAATTTGGAGTGAGAGGAGTTCATAAAAGTAAGGGAATAAATGAAAGGGAAAATAAAACGATAGTAGAGGGGAAAAAACGATCAAGGATGGTTTCACGATAACTAGAATAGTTTTGTCGCTGTAACAGACAACACATTTTTCGGTCAAATTTTTAGTAGAAATGATAATCACTCGAAATTTTTCGCATTAATCTTTAAATGTTACGTATTATAACGCTTTCTAATGATTTATTGCTCTACCTCTCAATTAATATTATGTAAATTCCGAAAATGTGGTGTCTGTTACGCGGTAAAAAGTCATCGAAACACACAGCACATTTTCGGTCATTTAAATATTAAAATTGAAAAGTAGAGTGATAAATCTTTGAGAAGCGTTACAACACGTAACCTTGTGTAAATTGATGCAAAAATATTCGAAAAGTTATCATTACTACTAAAAATATGACCAACAAATGTGTTGTCTGTTACGGCGACAAAATTATTCCAGTTATCGTGGAACCACCCTCAATCTCACGAGAAATTTGGAATTGAAACACTGAAAATATCTCGTTAGAATTCATTACTCAAAAATACTGAAAAAGGGAAGCCATCCTGTAATTTTTAATCCATAGAAAAATGAATACACTAGAAACATTTGTTTGAACTCTTCATAAATGTAAAAAACATTTAAAGTTTACAATGTGTCCATGAATTTGGCCGTGTTACCGTGGAGCTTGGTAGATGGATTTATTCAAGGCGCAGGCGATAACTATTCGAACTCAGCGGAAGTGATGTTGCCTACACGGCAAGATGAAGGCGACTTACAAAGCTTTGCTTCTTGAACTCGACTGTGTGCATTTAAATGTTTTCAAGAAAATACCCGACCGAACTAATGTATAGACCAAGATCCCAAGTCTAATAAATATGGATACATCGTCATTTCAGAAACACGGTGACGAGCAAATAGTGCGCACAAACAACGGCATGAGTTTAGCTTCGGCGCGGCTTCCAGTTCTAGAAGCTAAGCTGCGCAAGTCGCCTTCATCTTTCCGTGTAGGCAAAATCACTTCCGCTGAGCACGAATAGTTATCGCTTGCGCCTTGAATAAATCCATCTACTAAGCGCCACGGTAACAAGGTCATACTGGTGCACGACATCTGGTTTGGGAAGCAAGGCTAGGGTAGTCGCCTTCAACTTCCCGTGTAGGCAAAATCACTTCTGCCGAGTCCGAATAGTTATCACCCGCGCCTTGCATGAATCTTCTCGACTAGGTGGTCATATTTAAAATGCTATTTGGCGATGTGGTTGAAGGCAACGCAAAACAATCTCTTCTCGGCAAAAAGCTGCGGAGACGAGAGACGGAGACCCTAGTTTAAATGAAATAACATCCCTGCTAAAAATGGTGAGTACAGTTGAGTAGAAAATCAAAGTCATATGAATAGAATTTCAATTCATATGAATAGAATTTCAACTCATATGAATAGAATTTCAACTTATGTGTATAGAATTTAACTCATAAGAGCAGAATTTCTTTATTCACTTATCGCCGACTCATATGACTAGAGATTCCAACTCATATGACTAGAGATTTCAACTCACATGAGTTCAACGTTGAATCTACCGTGTCCGATATCTCAGAAACTAGTCACCGCAATTATAAGAACAAAATGGTCTTATTTTTCAAATTTACATAATATGTCGGTGTCTCCTGATCAAAAACACCACGTTTGAAAAATGAAAAAAATTGAATTCATATGAGTTGAACTTTTCTACTCTTATGAGTAGAATATTCTAGTGATATGAGTAGGATTTCTACTCATATAATATAAGAAGGTATTCTACTCATGTGAGTCGGCGAATTCTGAATAGCCTACTCATCATTTTTAGCAGGGATCATAACAATCATATGGAATGCTTTTAAGCAAAATTAATCCAAAACGTCAATAACGCATTCTTCAGTGATCGACCGAGAGCTATAGGCTTGAGACTTAGTAAACCAGAATGAAATTCGATCCAACTCGGAAATTCACATGGAATCTTGCTCTACGGAACAAATCATAATTCCTGCGCAGAGCTGACCGAGTAGGAAGGGGGGGGTTAAGAGGAGGTTGGCAACGGTGACAGAAAATAAAAAATTTACTGAGCATGCGAGCATCTAGAATAGGTGAACACGGGGAATAGTGTAAGTGAGTCGTGAAGGGAAGAAAGCAGTCGGCAAATTGGAAACTTTTGCCAGGAAAACTCCGGTGAGAGGTTAAAAGCCTTCGCTAAGATGCTTAATTTAGGGATCGAGGTAAAAGCATGCTCACAGATTGCAGCAGCAAAACACGGACTCCTAGCTTCCGGCTGATTCACGACACTGACGCCAGATTGTGCAAAAAATAAACGAGAAAACGGATCGATCTCCCGAGGAACATGAAGATGGCCACGGTGCAAAAACCTCGTATCTCAGTTTGCGACGTCGCAAACTTTCTGTCATTTTTTGTTGTTTTTGGGGAAACTTATTAACCTAATTTCTTGAAAAATACTTTGATTTTTCTTCTCTGTTAGCATAAGATTCTGTATAAATATCCGGCTATCAAGATGGCTTGTTTCACTTCAAGTCAATAATACAAGAGCGAAAATTTTGAAACACCGCAGTAGAGATGCGTGGTTTTGTACTTTGGCCATTGATGTATAATGGAACCCTCCCAGAGACTATATATTTTAGAGACCCCGCATATTAACAATTCAAGCGATATAATCAGGTGAGGTTACATTCAAACGCAAGGCGTGAATGATCGATTATCGATGTTTCCCTATTTGAAGCTATGATAAAGAATCGATTATTTAGGTGTTCGTTGCAAACACCCTGTTTATCGATCTTTTTCCATAGGTTTAAATAGCAGATTTATCGATAAATCGCAAAGCATTTCACGTCACTGATTACATTGCTTCGAGTTCGAATGTCCATTTTTTTACTTTCCGCCGAATGATGATTGATGAGAAAATTGTCGAGCAAGGAATGAAATAAAATTCGTACAGCCATGACTGATTAAATTCGGGTTAACCGCTGAACCAGGCGGTTTTTGGCAAATTGGGTTAGGATTGTTAAGCCAACGACTCAACCTAGAATGGACATGAGTCGCCATCATAAGGCGAATCTTACAGGTGACTTCCAAATGCATGTTTTACGCACTGTAGAAAAGATCGCAAATCCTACCAAATCGTGGATTGAGGGAATAAGGCAGGAAATGAGGAGGTGCGATCTGCCGGGGGAGCTCTGGCAAGATCGCTGTCAGTGGCGGTTGGGTGTCGCAGAGCGCACAGAAGCCCTATAAGAGCGACTTATTAAAAGTAGAAAAGATCGCGGTGCCCAAGGTCTCTAAAGTATACTGTCTCTGTTCCCAGAGCTGTTTCCCACTTTTGTAAACCGTCAAAAGAGGAAAACGAGACAATTATTTCCCCTTTTCGCTTAAAAAAAAGAAAAAAAAAGAAAAAAAAAAATCATCAATGATAATGATTGCTTTAATTCTCTATGTTTCACTGCCCGTTAAGCAGAAATATGTTGACATAGAAGCACATAAATTAAAGATCTGATGAGGCAGTGATATTTATTTTTTAAATTTTTCAATGAACTATGCTCCACCGCAGAATGCTGCTAGGATAAAAGGTGGTGCTCATTTCACAACTCTATATGTTTTTCACGCTCAGTTGACAGCTATAGCGCTATTTACTTTTAACCCGCTACTAGTGCGTATAATGGAACACTAGTCTCAACGCAAGTCAGAATTCTAACAAACACATCAACAAAATGACAAAAAAGGGTCCCGCCACATAGATTAGCTCGATATATCATTTATAACGGTTTTCATGATAAACCGCAGGGAGTATGAATAACGGTCCTGATATTCATTCTACTGAAGATACTGCACTTTTTGCAACTTCGATCGCCGTAAATTTAGTAGCGTGTTTTTTATTTACTAACACTCCCGAACTCGCCGTACCATAAATATGACCGAGGTTCCGCGCGCTTAGTAAATGGATTTATTCAAGGCGCAGGCGATAACTATTCGAACTTGTCGGAAGTGATTTTGCCTACTCGGCAAGATGAAGGCGATTTACGCAGTCTTGCTTTTCAAACGCGATGCCGCGCCGACGCTAAACATACACTTATTTGCGTTCACTTTGTTAAAGGCCACACTTCACTACCATTCTAATGTGCTAAGGAAGAACGCCGTATGAGCCTTCAGACGTTGTCAAATCTCATCCGATAAAATGTTTATATTCGAGGAGAAATATGAATATTTTGTCTTGAAATTCTCAGATAAATTAGATATGATCGCGAATAAAATCTTTGAAAAATTCAAAAAAAAATCGGCAGATTTCTCTGGAAATTAATGTTTTATCCAAAGAGATTTGGCAAGGAAATTTAGCATCATAATGGCTCATATGAGTTATATGACTTCAATCATTACTGTTTCAATAATTGTTCAATTTCGAAGCCAAGGACATTTTCGTGCATCTGGTAGTTTTCATTCTCAAAGAAATTCTTCGTATTTCAATATGGTATAGGTGCTGCTAATAACCCCTTTGATCCTACATGACGATGTCAGTCGGCAATCACACAACTCGGTTTGCGACGTCACAGACTTCCTGTCATATTTCATTTTTTTGAACGGGAAACTACTCAACGGCAATTCTTTAAAACAGCCGTGATTTTTCTTCTCTGTGCGAAGAAAATTCTGCAAAAATTTCAAGGAATGATGTCAATTTTTTCTCCTTAAAAAAAAAATAACATAGAGGCGGAGATTTTTAGACACCGCAAACGAGATATGTGATTGCGTACTTAGGCCGTCGACATGCCTTACTCGCTTTCAGTAAAGATAAAAATATCTAGATCCGCGAGAAAAATCTGTGAGCTCTGCTCATGTGGATGATTTGTCAACACTGCTCGAGAACACTTCTCAGTTAGTAAAAAGCTATTTACCTGAACTGCCTCCATCTCAAGGAGGGCGGGCGCTTCAATTTAAATAATTCAAGGACTTCTACCCTTGTTTCCTCGGCGTGCGTGCTTTTTTTACCCGCTTCGAGTCGTACAGTCGCAACTTCCAAGTCAGAAATATGTTTACTAAGTCGGCGTCAAAAGTATCAATTCCGTCCGTGATCTTCGAAAATCGAGGGGAAGGCAGGGCTCCCGCCGAGCAACCTTTCCCTTTCCGAAACAAATAAATCTTTCCCCAGACGAATGGAAAGAAACTGTTGGGATCGTGTTTTCTGTTAGAGAATTCTTCCATTAGCCCTTTTTTTCTTGAGGGAAAGGCCTTGAGAAGAGGGTAATTTAAAGTCGGATTAAAGTTATTTCAGGAATTCTCCTAAAATTTAAAAAAAAATAAAAGCACACGTTGACGCTTGCGCTTTTAGCGAAATAAACGGACTAGTTTTTTTCCTTTTCGTATTTTCACTCTTTTTTCCCCCATTCAAGTAAGCATAATAATATTTTTTTCCTGTTAAGACACGTCCCTTCAGAATCGTCAAAAACGCAACTTACGAGGTTTTGGTGCGAGGAAATTTTTTTGGAATGACCGATTGTTCTTTTACGCTAAATATAACAACACGCACACTCTACACCACGACCTGATGACACTTAAAACTCACACCAAATAAGTTTGAGCACTTCTAAAAAGATAGTTTCACTCTTTCAATCCTACATACATGCTTCAAATTTTTGGAGCGTTATATTCCCGTTTTAATGCGCCCAATTAGACCGCGTTAAGCAGAAAGGAACCAAGCCACATCAGCTATTGCCAAAAACAAGGCAATTTAATTTTTTACATAAGAACGGTCGTGCCGATTTTTGCGCAACTTTCAGTGGATTCTCTGCATAGGACGAGGCAAATTCCTTACAATTCTCAACGAAATCCGCCTGAACGTTCTTTTTTAAAACATGAAATCGCCCGGTTTAAGTTGGCAATAGCTGATGCGGCTTGATCCCTTTCTGCTTAACGCGCCCAATTCTTCCGGGCCAACGGCAACGATGCATACCAAACAATAAGACGAAGCCGTTGGCGTCGATTATTTTCCACCGTTGGATTTGACCAAATCCCCAAAGGTGGAGCTGGGATTTCGTCCACTCTCTTCTGGGGCGATGGATTCCTTGGGCCGTCGCGCTTTGCGGGTTCCTGGTCCTTTGAGCCGCCTGGACCAGGTCGGCGTGGCCGTGTCGTTTGCGGAAACTCCCCCTCCCCGATGCGGGGGGGGGGGCNGCCGGGGCCGCCGCGCGGGGGCCCAATTGAATGCGGTTTCCGGCCGCAGCCGAGCGTGAATTCGCCCGCCGAAATCGCTTCGCCCCGCTGGGATCAGCGCCCGCCGCGCCACCTGGCGGCACCAGCCCGAACCCCGCCACAGGCCCGGAATCCCAGATCTTTAAGGAGGTGCTCGGCCCTGGCCGAAGATGTACCTATTGTACCATGGGAACTATGTTTCCAGGAAACTCGGTTTAAGGAAGATGTCTGTCTGGACTCCTGCGGGTTGGTTTCGTTCCTTCCGCCGCGCCGTCTTTTAAACTGAATTTCTTGGTTTTCGCTTTCGCGTACACTGAAAATAAAACTCCGGCCGTGGGAGCCGCAATTACGGGCTATATAGAGATACCGTCCGTTCCGGGCTCAAAGGCCGAAAATTCCGGCTACTGGAGCCGTAGCTTCGGCCTCTGAACCCGGAGCAATCAAAGTTACGGCTCCAGCAGCCGGAATTTCCGGCCTTTGAGCCCGGAACGGACGGTATCTCTATATAGCCCGTAATTTCGGCTCCCACGGCCCGAGTTTTATTTTCAGTGTACGCGAAAGCGAAAACCAAGAAATTCAGTTTAAAAGACGGCGCGGCGGAAGGAACGAAACCAACCCGCAGGAGTCCAGACAGACATCTTCCTTAAACCGAGTTTCCTGGAAACATAGTTCCCATGGTACAATAGGTACATCTTCGGNCTGGTCACAGAATCGTGTTTTGATGCTTGATTCTTGTAGTTTAGTTAAAAATAATAAGATCCGTCCAAACCGCAACTTTCTACGTTCAACATTAACCGAGATATCGCCCTTTGAAATGTCAGGTTTTTCACGTCATTCACCGCGTTAGTGACACCCTTGGTTTCTTCCTCTTTTGTTCGATCAGTCATGCAGAGGGTGCAACGTGAAACTTCAACGACGTTAAACGTAAAAAAACTCAAGAAATAGACGAATCCGCACTTTTTAAAGATCTTCTTATCAAGATATAACGCACTCGCCGCGAAGAGATTAGGCCATTAGTCAGTTTACCTCAGTTTGTTTAAGTTTCAGGTCTTGTCAACGAAGTCTTGTCAGGAGAGATTCAGAAACGTCCGATTATGTATTTGACGTTACCGCGTACCTTAATCTCCACATGAGCGCTGTTCTCCGTATATCTCTGTGTTTTTCACGGCTCGTGTGAAAATTGAGATACGCGGTTACGTCAGAGGGCCGACAAATAGTATGACATTTTTTCTTCTGTTAGTCCCATGAACAACCAGACAAATCATAAATTAAAGCACTGCTTCTTTTGTAGGAATTATTTCCGAATTTCTCGATGAGTAAATCTATCTTGACACATTTTGGAGAAAACCATGTGTGGGTGGGTGAAGGTGGGGGTTGAGTCAGTTTGTAGCTTGTCTAATGCGCTATTCAATTCATTCAGAAAGGCAGCCTTGTACAGGCATAGCCAGCCTTTATAAATCTTTCAGATAGGAGGTGGAAATGCCTTCTTAGAACCCTCCCCTCCCCCCTCAGACGGACTCGTAAGAGAATCACTAGTGTGCAAGATCAAAGGCTCGTTAGACTTCGGATTTCGAAGACTGAGCGTACTTGAGATATATCTTTCTCCTCTTCTCTACTCTCTCTTTACTACAGACATCCCACAGTCTGGGAGGGGGGGAAAGTTGGGCATTTACGCAGACGATACTCTCGTGTTATCTTCGTCCAGAAGTTACAGGGAGGCACGACAAAATGCACAATTGCACTTAAATAAGATCAATCATTGGACAGAAAAAGATAAAACAAAATTGAATGCGACAAAATCGGTGGAGGTGGTATTTACAAATAGACCTTTTGTTCGCATTCCTCTTCGACTGGGGGAAACTGAAATCCCCAATGATAAAACTGCAAAATATCTCGGCCTACATCTGGATTCCAGGCTCAGATGGGGTACCCATCATTAATATAAACTTCGAAGGATTCTGCCTTTTTCTATTTCACTCGAGGGGAAGTGTCCCCTCCCGGACTCTCTTCCCCACCCGGTGACTGACGCTGCGCTGCTGTGCTGAACGGTTCAGCCTGAACCTTTCCCCTACGTCTGACCGTTCCCCACTCCTCTGTCAATCGAACCATATGCCACCGCTTACGTATTGTCGCTCGCCCACCCAGGTACCTANGGCCGAAAATTCCGGCTACTGGAGCCGTAGCTTCGGCCTCTGAACCCGGAGCAATCAAAGTTACGGCTCCAGCAGCCGGAATTTCCGGCCTTTGAGCCCGGAACGGACGGTATCTCTATATAGCCCGTAATTTCGGCTCCCACGGCCCGAGTTTTTTTTTCAGTGTAAGTATTCCGAGAGGTATAGGTATTCCATCAGGCGGAGGACAAGGTGAGCTATAATCTCCTGCACAATAAGAAAGCGTAGCCGAGCTTTGTGTATATATGGGAAGTATATTGAACAAAAAGTAACCGAAATATGCGGTTCATACTTCCAGGGAACTATGTTTAATTAAACGTAACTTTCCTCTTGAAAATCAACGTCTTGTCAGTGAGAGATTTAGAAACGTCCGATAATGTAATTGACATAACCGCGTATCTTAATTTCCACATGAGCCCTGTTCTCCGTATACCTCCGTGTTTTTCGCGGCTAGCGTGGGAATTGAGATACGCGTTTACGTCAACTACACAATCGGACGTTTCTAAATCTCAAAATACGTCAGAGGGCCGACAATTGGTACGGAATTCTTTCTTAGCAAGGCAGTCTGTTAGTCCAATGAACAACCAGACATAGCATAAGTTAAAGCACTGCGTTTTATGCAGGAATTATTTCCGAATTTCCCGATGAGTAAATCTATCTCGCATTTTGAAGAAAACCATGTGTGGGTGGGTGAGGGGTGGGGGGCTGCGGGGCTGCGGGGCTGTGTCAGTTTGTAGCTTGTCTAATGCTCTATTCGATTCATTCAGAAAGGCAGCCTTGTACAGGCATAGCCAGCCTTTATAAATCTTTCAGATAGGAGGTGGAAATGCCTTCTTAGAACCCTCCCCTCCTCCCCTCAGACGGACTCGTAAGAGAATCACTAGTGTGCAAGATCAAAGGCTCGTTAGACTTCGGATTTCGACGACTGAGCGTACTTGAGATTATATCAGCAGGGAAGCACCATACACAGCAAGGAACTGATATCACTCAGGTTTATTTCCCGTACAATTCCAGCACGTCCGGAATTTTCTAGACCATTTTGTCATGGGACGGGTGTATGTGAACCGCAAAAGCTTCGCGATCATGATCACGTCAGTGGCGAGGCTTGAATGATCAATATTCGATATTTCCCCATTAGAGATATGATAAAGAATCGATTATTAGGGTGTTCACTGCAAACACCCTAATAGTCGATCCTTTTTCATAGGTTTAAATGGTAGATCAATCGATAAATCGTAATGCACGCCACCCCACTGGATCGCGTCGCCATTCGCGGGAGAAATTAGGTGGTGGACTGAAAATAGTGGAGGCTGCAGCTTTTTTTTTTTTTTTTTTCACCTGTCTTGGTTGGTTTTGTGTGTTTCTTTAATGCATCTTACAAGAGACCTTCCACTTGCTACACCTACTTCATTATTAAACTATTCAGCACACTATTCTGTTAAAATTTATCAAGATCATTACATCATGTACATTGCTTCTTCGGAAGGTAATGGACCATTAGACAAGGTACGAATTTAAGCGATCTGATACATGTTTCTTAACCAGAATTTAGCGTAGAAAACGATTCACACAACGAAAATTACGGAAACCAACTCCTAACGAAGATATTAACGTTTTTATTTCACATTGGTTACGAGGAATTTGAACTGCCCGCTCACAAGAAACTCAAAACTCTACGTGAGTCAAATCGCCCACTACAACGGTTTCAGCAAGCTTCTCAATCGAGCAATGTTCATTTCCCATCATGTGTTGTTCAAACTATTAGCAATTTGCTATAACTGAGCCAAAGCGTCAAGATTGAGGTTGCCAGATTTTTATATCGCAGAGACTGTCATGATAGCGTTTAGCGCGCGATGTGAATCACGTAGAGCATTGAGTTTTCATGAGCGGGTGGTTTGAATTCACGAATTAAGAATCATTAAAAATCTTCGTAAGGAGTCAATTTCGGTAATTTTCGTTGTGTGCATCGTGTTTTACGTAAAATTTTGGTTAAGAAACATGTATCAGAATGCTGAAATTCGTACCTTATCTAGTGGTCCATTGTGGAGCACGTTGTTATTCGGGGAGAAAGCTTGTCGTTCTCCGCACGAACAAACGTAACTCCATTTTAAGGTCGCAAATTTGACTAAAAACTCAATTGTTGACGAGAATAAACATGCATAATTTCCGTTAAAAATGTATCTGGTTTTTGCATGAGGTCAGGAGAAATGTTATCGAAAATTTCAATTAGAAACTCCCAAAATGCTCCCAGTAAAACTTTGATCTACGCAGAGAAAATTTAGCAATATAGAAATGTAGTTACGTTATTTCGTGAGAGAAACCACAAACTGTGAAGTGCGTTGTTTTATGTGCTCGATGTAATTCAAGCGCGCTACTTTTGGAAAAGTAAACAGTTAAACGCGTTTTATTATGCATGTGTGGGCGCAATTACAGCTAAATATCAAAAGAAGAAAGCGTAAAACATGGGAAGACTAAGAAATTTCTGCAAATACTGCCATGGGAATGAAGGACAACGGGAATGGATACCAATACAAGCACATAGGTAACCGTTCTGCCTACCCTCTCAAATGAAGGAGAATTGATTGGTCGAAGTCCTTTCAACTATTGACAGTAAGAATAGAGGCTGATGGATACAAAATTTTTGTTTGCTTGCTGCAAAGGAAAAGAAATAGAAAGATAAAACAAAAAAAGACTTAAGCTTTATTGAATTGCACATTTTGACAGAGGAAGATATTAAATTTTACTGGAAAAAGTCAAAGTATCCCAATTTAGCGTTTCTAGTACCACTATATACATTACAAAATATCTGGGAGTCATTTCTGAAGTTATTGAAGGACCAGACTCAATAAAACTCCTAATCTTCGGAGAATTTTCAAAGGAATGAGTTACAGCACGGTTGCCAATTTTAAAAAAATTCCAACACTATTGGGCTAGGAAAAAATCGTAAATGAGAAAATGTGCAGATAATCGGCAATCGTGTTTACGACTGGTAAATTTATAAGGGATCTCGCGCGGAAACAGCGGAAGCGAAACCAACCTCATTGAAATTCTCAAAGACCCGGCAGGAAAGAGTTATTAGCCCTCTAATTGAAATCACGGGCAAGATTCTGGGAAAAAATTGACGCAAATAAATGGAAATAAAATGAAATAAATAAGTTCCCGCTCGGGACAGTGAAATTACTCGAGGAGAGAAAATCGGAGACATTCGTGAGAGACGCCGCGATAGTCGTTTCTCTTTTGTCGGGTGAAAGTTTCTTTCGGAATCAAATTCTACCTCGCTTACAGAAGTTGCGTCAGGATTTCATTTAGCCGACAGCGTTTTGTGTGATGTTATTGTTGCTGCGGCACGATGAGAATATACAGAAACCTATTTTATGGATGTTACTTCCAGTAATCCAACGGGCTATTCTGCCTTGCTAAGGAAGAACGCCGTATGAACATTCCAGAGTTGCTTTCTTCGATAAAATGTTCATTTTAAGGAAAAGTTATGAATATTTTTTCTTGAAATTTTCAGGAACTATAGGTAAAATTGCGAGCAAATTCCTCAGAAAACTTGGAAGGAAAATATTCATAAGTTTACCGGGAAATTCGTGTTATATCAAAGAAAGTTTGGCAACACCTGTAGGTTCATACGGCGTTTTTCCTTAGTACGGCAGTATTCTTGGGTAAGAATCCTAGTTACAAACAGAACTTAATCTGGGAAGAGGTTTTCCCTTCAATTTCCGATGAGGAGAGAGAGAGTCTTCATACTCGTAAATGCACCGAGTTCTGCACAAAAAATCAATTTTTTTTGTGCTTATTTCACGAACGGCTTAACTGTTGCATGTGCATGTGATTGTAAATGCTTTACAGCTACTAAAGTCCCGATACCAAAGTGGTGGCCGACACTCTTAGTCACACATAATTTCCTTAATCTGAAAATTGATTCGATTTGATCTTGCATTCTTCAAGCTGATGGCAACGTCTATAATTAAGTATTTCGAAAACATTGATTTTGAATTTTGAAATTTTCAGATCTAATTACGAAGGTGAATTTATTTGATTTAATGATTTAGTTACAGGCCAGGAGCTGTAATTTCACCTTCAGCTTAAAAAAGTATTCAGCATGCCAAAAAAATTGACAGTATTTGCAGTTCATTGACAAAGAACGGAAAAGGTAGTCTGTGTCATTTTGATCCTGAATATTTCACATTTTCAAAGGTCTGGAGCCTGAGTGTCTCAAACTACGATTGAAACAGCTTAAAAAGATGGAAAAATCAAAAGTGGCGGTAGTTCTTGCGGAACTAACGTTGAGAAAATCGACCGATTCGTATTATGAATGGACGTATTCCTAGAAAACGGAACTATGTGCATTATGACATGAGCCCCGTTATGCATGCATTCTTATGGGTCTCAGGGCTAATGTCATAATGCACATAGTTTCGTTTGGCAGAAATACGTCTAAATCATCGAGTTCTCCCCGTTGAAGTGTCGCCGGATTCAATTGGCTCCACCACAGACCATTCAACTTACGACGAGTTTCACCCGACAAATTTGCGGAGACAAAAGGGGGAGGGGGAGGGGGGCAGGCGGAGGAGTGGGTGGTGGAGTACGAACAAGATTTGGTATTCCGGCCGTTTGACTCGGGGTGCAATTCGTGAGGCGGGGTAAGTACCAGCGCCGATGCCACGTCTCTCGGACGCCACAAGATTTTCCCACCAAAAAGCGATTTTTCTAAGGCCTTGTCTCCAAGCTGCCGTGCTAAGGAAGAACGCCGTAAGAGCCTTCAGCCGTTGCCAAATTTCCTCCAATAAAAACCGAAGTTACTGGGAAAATTGTGAATATTATTTTCCTAAAATTTCAGAAAGTTTTGTATACGATTTAATCTAAAATATCTTAACATTTTAAGGTAAAATGTGCATGGATGTTTTCAAAGATACAAGTTTTACCTAGGGAAATTTGGCAACTCTTGAATGTTCATACGGCGTGCTTCCTTAGTACGGCAGCACGGAATGTTTCATGGGATTTGTCCCAGGGAAAAATCTCACTTGCGAAGCTGGGAAAAGTACTGAGTTAGTCAATAATAATCGCAGTGCCAACTAACAGTCATTGTGGAGTCCCAGGAACGACTTAAGAAAAGAATGCATTTTTGTGTTGTTTAACGGGAAAAAAAGCCCAGAAGTTTCATTTCTGCGATTTGAACTTGGAAAAAATCTTGTGAAACTTCCCGTGGAGACAAGGCGTAAGGGAGTCGCATTTCGAAGATTAAAGTCGAAAAACATGCAACTCCATTCTCTTGGGCGGATCCAGAAAGAACGTAGGGGACGAGCCCCCTCCCACCTGTTCGCCCGAAAAAGAAGGAAGAAAAAGGGAAGAAAGAAAGAAGAAGTGGAGGAAAGAGGGAGGAAGTGCGCTTATACATCGCTCGATTTTCGCCGAAATGTTTCATTCCCTGATGATTTTCGGTTTCCTGGTCCTATAGACACCATTCATTCATCCAATGATACTTTAATTTAATTTCACCGAAAAAACAGTGAAGTTGATTTAACATTCTGGATGTAAAAAAAGTGTGAGGGAACTCACAAGATGCTAAATTACCCGCTACGGCAGGCAGGTTTACATCTTGACATTGCTGAAGTAACCTCTGTGACAGTTATTTTAGCATTTTCTAAGTTCTCGCACACTTTTTTTACATCTACAATTTTAAATCAACTCCACTTTTTTTTCAGTGTTATTTTGTTATGTAACCGATGAAAATATCTTGTTTCAGAATCGAGTTTCAGACTTGCCGTTGTAAGATCCATTTTCTCGTGAAATGAATAGAGAATATGTTGCGCGGTGCTTTAATTCAAACCCTGTCCAGAGACCCATTGACAATCCGCCTTGAAATTTGGCAAAATGCCCACTTTGACTATTGGTCCGCGACACACACATAAAGTAATTCTCTCATAATTTCCTAATTAGATTGAACAACTTGAACTCTCGAAACAACTATGAGAGGTTATGAGAGGTTACGAGTCCCGCACAGGAATGAATCCGCTGTAAAAGGCGAGAAATTAGAGAGGTTTTCATCTTAGAGAGTGCAGTTATAGCTCGAAGGCCCGGCCTCTTGTTCAATGACGGAGCGCTTTCAAGCGCCTTTATGAGCCTTGTGTTTTGTACGTCACAAAACGTATCGCGGCTCACGAGGCAGCGGTGCTTAGGCTATTTCAACGCTGAAACGTAGGATTCCAAGAATCCTTTAATACGCGGTAAGCGCGGGCAAGTGCCCCGCCATCAATCAGGAAATAGTTGAAAACCGGTTTGCCAATTCGCCGATGCATCGAGGGAGTTTCCCTTGGGATACGAACACTCCCACGCTAAGGAAGAACGCCGTATGAACATTCCAGAGTTGCCAAATTTCCTCCGATAAAATGTTAATTTTTTTAAGAATGTTATGAATATTTTTCCTTGAAATTTTCGGGAACTTAAGACGAAATTGCGAAAAAAATTATCTAAAAAGTTGGGAGGGAAATATTCATTAATTTACTGGGGAATTCGTGTTTTATCGAGGTAAATTTGGCAACGTCTGAAGTTTCATACGGCGTTTTTCCCCAGCACGGCGGAATAAGTGGATTTGAGAGACATCTTCGACGCGGATGCCGGTTGCAGGTATGCCAGGTGAAAAAATTTAAATTCCCCCGGCGAAACTGCTCTTCGCGAGTAATTCCCGATTCGCTTTATAAACTGCGGGCAAACTATCAATATTCCCCGAGCAGGCAGCCAGAGAGGTGAAATCGAATAACCCTCTCTCCGTGTCGGTATCCCAGCGACCGTGAGCGCCGTCGTTCTCAGAATATGGAGGTAGTTCCCTCGATGATATCACAGGGTGTTGTCTGGATGATATCACGGGGTGTCTGTGTCTACAACTTTTCAACTAAAAAAATTCCTTCATAATGGACGACTAGACAAGATACCTCAAGCATTCTGATATATGAAGTGGTATATCGACGGTGTAAGTCGGAAATGACATACCTCGTTTGCGGTGTCTGAAAATCACCGCCTCTATGGTACTTTTTTAAAGGAAAACAAATTGACATCATTTCTTGAAGTTTATGCAGAATTTCCTTCGCAAAGAAAAGAAAAATCATGGCAGTTTTAAAGAATTGCCGTTGAATAGTTTTCCGTTTAAAAAATAAAGCATGACAGAAAGTCTGCGACGTCGAAAACCGAGTTATGTGAGTCCCGACTTACACCGTCGATATGAAAAAAGGCCACATGAGTATTTTTTTCGATTTTAAGTTTTCGGTGAGGAAAATCTTTGGGGCAATTGGGCATGTCGTCACCTTTCGGCCAAAGTAAGCGCCATGCGACGCGACGTTTTGAAATTTCCGGCTCCATTTTATTTTTTTAAATGAGAAATTGTAGGTTGAATCTATTTTTAAAATTTCACTGAATTTCATCGGCAGCACAATGAAACATTCAGTGAAATGTTCGGACAGCTTCATTGAAAAATTTCTCCGTAAAAAAGTAAAATGGTGGCGGAAATTTTTAGACGTCGCATGGCGCTTGTGATACATTGGCCGGGAGGTGACGATGTACCCTAGAAATTTCATACTTCAACTGTATAGGAGAAAGCTTTCAAAAGCCGAAGAGAGTCAGAAAAAATATCAATCTATTGGAAAAAGATCACATATCCACTTTTTAGCCATTTTTTCTCTTTTTTTCTCCTGGCTTATTGGCTTTGGTTCCGTTAGGACCCTACCCTACACCTATCGATAGAGTGTATTTATCCTCCGTAGACATCAAGGCGATATGGTCATCGTCACCCATGCTCCAGGCTTGTGGAATTTTCAGGGATTAAGGCCGCGTAGAATCTGTTCTAGCAGATCTACTCAACAATTTTACATCTTCGTTAGGAGTTACAGGTCTCAGTAATTTTTGATTAAGTTTTACGTGAAATTTTGATGAGAAAACAAGAATGATAATGGTTAAATTCGCACCTTGTCTAACGGTCCATTAACTTACCGTTGTTGCAATAAAAACGACGCAAAGCAAGGCAAACTATATCATGAAACCGATCAATAAAAACTTTAAACCCCAATGACATTATTTTTTATCTTCTCTCTGACTTTGCGAGTAACGTATTTGGGTTTGGTACACGTTGGATTTGAATCTTGGTCGCGGGCGAGAAATAGACGCTGCGCCAATTCGCAACGGTGCACTTGGAACAAAAGCAATTTGGACAAACTTTGCCGCTGCTAAGACGGCCCCAACTTTGGTTTCCACGGAGAAAAACGATGTACAACTTGCAGATTTATGCTTGTGTTTATGCGCATCAGCGCCGACTCTCGCAATTTTGCAACTATGCTCCCGTGCTAAAGAAGAACGCCGTATGAACATTCGGGCGTTACCAAATTTTCTCCGATAAAATGTTTATTTTCGAGGGATGTTACGAATATTTTTCCCTTGAAATTTTCGGGAACTTTGGATGAAATTGCGAAAAAAATTATCGAAATAGTTGGGAGGAAAATATTCATAAGTTTACCACGAAATCCGTATTTTATCAGTGTAAATTTGGCAACGCCTGAAGTTTCATACGGCGTTGTTCCTTATATCACGACTGTATGGATTTCCTTCCACTTAAATAAATGGATTTTATCGGAATCAACCTATCTAAATTTCACGTTGCCTACAGCGGCATGGCGTGCTTTGCAATGTATCGATTATCTGTCATTCAAACCTGTGGAAAAGAATCGATGAACGAGATATTCGCGACGAAGACCTCAATAATCGATTCTTTACCGTAGTATCAAATGGGGAGATATCGATAGTCGATCATTAATGCGTAATTTTCTCTTGAGCTTTATTTTCACAAGAGAAGACTAAAATTATAAATACATTTAAACTTTTGGTGAATAGGCCCCACAAAATTGACTGTCGCGTAAGTTTCTGTTTAAAAAATAAACCGTCAGGAAAATTTAGGGAACTGAATGCGTTAGACTAATAAGTCTAATTATATTAGTGTAAATACATGTACTAGGAGCTACGCTCCCAATCCGCAGCCAGAGGCGAAAAAATTTTAAACTCAATTTGGAATGCCTTTAAAAACGGTAAAAACTTTTCCATACAAAAAGCTTCCTTTCACTTGATATAGGCTTATTTTCCCCGCTAAACTAACAATCATTTAAAAAATGTTTTTAGATAACATTTTCGGATGATTTTATTAAGCGCTGGTTGTAATTAGAGGACTTTGCTAAATCACTGACGCTGACTAAAAAAATCGTTTTGGATTTCGTTATATTGTTGGGAACAATTGTAAGATAAGGAATATTTTCCCCGCTGAACATTTTCAGGTGATTTTATTAAAACGCTGACCACGATTAGAAGACTTTGCTAAATCCCTGACGCTGCATAAGTAAATCATTCTGGGGATCGTTATATTGTTGGGGCCGTCCAAATAAAGAGACACATTAATTTAACATTTAATTATTTAATCATTTAATCTTGGCGACTGACGGACGGTCGGAAATTTGCGAAATAATTCGGCAGCATGAAATCAAGTCCTCGACAGCCCTCTCAAAATCCGACCCTCGACGAGCTGCAGACAACCCTTCCCCTCGAATCCAGCCACAAGTCCCATCATCAATTTCTTCGAGCACACTGCTGTGCTGCCCGTTATCCATCAACTAAAAACGATCGACCCCCCCCCCCCCCNAATCCCCCACCCAACCACGACTTGTCGGAGGTATCCCTTCTTAGCCAAGACCACTTGAAGGAGTGACGCGGGCGCGTTTTCCTCCCTCCGATCACTCGCGATGCTTAGTGGACGGAGTTACTCAAGGCGCAAGCGATAACTATTCCAACTCGGCGGAAGTGATTTTGCCTACACGGTAAGATGAAGGCGCCTTGCGGAGTCACGCGTCTTGGGCTCGATGCCGTGCAGACGATGGACTCAGGACTCATGCGCTTACTTTTACGCACTCATAGTCTGTCACTTTGTCTATAATGGCGGCACCTCCGTCTACATTGAACTAAGAATATTGGTTTATATGTTGGGTTGGTTGATTAGTTCCTGGTGGAAATGAAATATTTTTTATATTAACCAAGTTGAGTTAATAGAAATCTTACTGAATCGATAGATTAATATTATTTATCGATGGATTAAAAATTGCAGGATGTCCTCCTTTTTAGGAGTTTTGATTCACTGAATATTGATCGGCTATTTTTGGCGTCTAAACAATACATTTTCTCTGCAATAAATATTTTCATTTTCTTGTCGTGTCAGCTTAAGCAAATTTTGCCTCCATGATTGGGGAGGACTCAAGGATTCTCTTTCAATGTTGATCGTCATCATCGATCAATGATTATTATCAACCAGATAAAATATATAAAAATAAACGAAATGCTAAAACCTGCATATCGATGGCTAAAGTGCGAGACCACATGTATCCGTTTGCAACGTTGTAAACTACCAGCCAGACTTAACTTTCTCCTTGAAAAACTAGTCAACGTAATTTCTTGAAAATTTCTTTGATTTTATTTCTCTGTTAGTAGAATATTCTGTGTAGACAAGCTAAAAAATTAACTTGTTCCTCTTCAAAAAAAAAGAAATAAGAGCGGAAATTTCGGAGCACCGCAATGGAGAGACGTGGTGTCGCACTTAATAAGCCATCGATATCACAGTCCGCGGTCTGAGTTTAGCTGTGGCTGGACTTCTACTCTTGCCTTTGGTGCTATCAAAAATGTTTCGGTATAACTCTTGATTAACCCTGACCGCAATAAGAAGATTTTCGGTTGTTTTACTTAAAGTTTATTTTCATTCCATCCGATTGAAAATGGGATTGTTAGGAGCTCGAAACGTTTCAGATTTTTAAACATCTAAATTTCTTTCCTTGGTTACAGAGACAATATATTTTAAGCGTCCAGCCCTCTTACAAACTAGAGGCTTCAAAGAGACTCATCGATTGCTCCGACTTAAACCGCTGGCCGATGAGAGGGCCGGGAAAGGCATGCCTGTTTCTGGGGGTAATCTCTTCGCAATTTTTCCTGAAACGCTTTGCCCTTGAAGAAACGTTAGATCATGAACCCTGCATTTTTTTCATTGTTTCCAAAATTTGTGCTAAAATTGGAGGAGCATCTCCAAAATTTCCGACGAAATACCATAATTTATCGGAGGGAATTTGACAACGCCTCGCGGCTCATACGGCGTTTTTCCTGGGCGCAGGAGCACTGGCGCTTGGCCGAATTCCAAGGTTGTTATCACAACTTGGTGGCGTACGGGTGGGTGCGGATAAAAGTTAAAGAGCCCCGAAAAAGCAATGTAAACGGAGGGATTGTTCCCGGCCTGGTAACACTGGTAACGAGTTCATTGTGACTCCGCGTCCAAGTTGGTCCGCAGCGACGCGTCTCGAATCAGACCGCTATTGTTTCGCCGCTGGTTCGGGGTTCGGCTTCACGGGGTCCCGAATCCCGGTTGCGTGGCCGCCAACCTTCGCGTCAAAATTCACGCATTCGTTCGGCCACGCTCTTAAAGTAATATGATTTTGTTTTAAATATTAAGGGTAACTGGAGTCAATCGACTCAGATCGAGTCAATCGAGACTTCAACTAAGATACAGTGCGTAAATTTCAGCCTTTTGGCAAGCTCTGTTATGACTGACAAGTGGATTGCATTTTACAAAAAGGAACCACTAGCATTGCAATGATGCTAATATTGTGCAACTTCATCCTTTGCAATAAAATTACGGACATTGTGAAAAACTATGACATTTAGATGGTAATTTTTGTCTTAAATTTACAGTTTTTAGCGAGTAAAATAGAAAATATTAAGGGATAATCGGGTTTTTCCTCCAAGACAAAAGAAGTTGCACAATCTTAGCAACATTGCAATGCTAGTGGTTCCATTTTGCAAAATGCAATCCAAGTGATCTATGTACCGAAATCAACCCAACTAATTCAGACATTGCCTCATTTTCACGGAATTTGTATTTTTAAAACAGAGCACTGAGCAACACTGAAACTTGAAATTCTCTAAGAATATGTTTTCGGGTTAGGCGTCGGAAAGGGAATGAACTGACGGTACCTTACGTCGGGAGAGGGATGCCAGCCTCCGAAAAATCTCTGGCTTGACCGAGTCCAGCGATGGTTGGGAGTCGCAGAGCACCCAATTGCGCTGTAAATGCGACTGAACCGAACATACACATATTTTCCATGATTTATGGTGAGTTTCCAGAAAGTTGAGTGTGTTAAGAGTGGTTTAGTTCTCTGTTAAAAAAATTAAGCATTAGAGAAACTCCAGACGCAAAAACGCAACTACACACTGGAAAAAAAAAACACATTGGATCTAGAGTCCAGACTCTTAAAAACATCGACAAGAAAAAGTACTCTTGATTCAATCAGAATCTAGCTTAAATCAAGAACCAAACCTCTTAATTTAAGCGGATTTCGTTTTGATTCAAGCAAAAATCCGATTGAATCAATAGTATTTTTTCTTGTCAATGTTTTCAAGAGTCTGGACTCTAGATACAATGTGTTTTTCTTTTCCAGTGCATATGCAAAAAAAAGCTAAAGTTTTATTTCAACATGGAAATTTTTGAGCGTTATGACTGAAAAGTCCACATATTTTTCCTCGACTAGGTGCAAAAATCGGCAAAATTATAGACGGATAACGCACAGCCATATTTTTGTGAGAAGCTTAATCGCTTTACTCAAGTTTCCGCCTTGAAATGAAGCTACGTTCTTTCGTCTGCGAAGCGACAAACTGCGAATTCTTGAGATTCGCTGCGACCTGGCAGCGCAGCCCGGGAATTGAATCTCGACGTCGCGTCGCTCACTTTCTGATGATGATCGGACAGTCATGAAAACAGACATAAAACAACCCCCGACTGAAAGGGTAAACGAATGAAAAACGAGGAATAAAAAGGGGGGAAAATATATCGTATCGGAATAAATTATGGAAGCTTCAATCACGCTGTTTTTTTAGTCAAGTTTTTTTTGTTCTTTCTTTTTTCATTCCTTCCGGATCCTATTGCCGATTTTACGCTTTTATCAGGGGTCGAGGGTCAACATCATCAGCCCAGCGGACTGATTATTGAAATTGATGGACAAAGCTATCGACAAAGAAGACATAGGGAGTATGGAGCCATGCTATTGGTTGAAATGGGTGGTTCGTATAGACAAAGGGAGAAAATGATAGACTAACTGTCGAGTCTCTCGCGGATTGCCGTTAGTTAGTCTATTACCTACCTCTTTTGTCCATTGCAACCACCCGCTTCCACCAATAGGATCTCTTCATATCGCCTTTGTCTCCTTTATCTATAGCTTTGTCTATCAATTTCAATAATCAGCCCGCTGGATGGTCATGCTGAGGAAAAACGCCCTACGAACCTTAAAACTTTGCCAAATTGTGTCTGAAGAAATTAAAATTTTTGCTGCAAGAGGGATAAAACGCTAGCAGTTTTATCCTTCGAGGACACTCCAACTAGCTGCTGACCAATTTTGAGGCAAAATTGAAATTGGAGTACATTTGGCAAAAAGGAACTACGATTTCTGAATCAACCATGAAACAATATATCGACGGTGAAACTACCAAACCACGTATCTCGGTTTGCGACGTCGCAGACTTCCTGTCATACTTTATTTTTTCAATGAAAAACTACTTAACATCCAGTCTTAAAAATTTCTGTGATTTTTCCTCTTTGTGCGGAGAAAATCCCGTGAAAATTCCGAGGAATGATATTGATTTGGTCTACTTCAAAAAAATAAAATGTGAGCGTAGATTTTTAAACACCGCAAACGAGATACGTGGTTTGGTAGTTTCACCGTCGATATTTGCATTGACAAACTAATGTCAAATACGTCGTTCTTAAAATGAGCCATTCATAGCGGTTACTTATTGCAAAATTTGGTCAAATTCAACCCCATACATCGCATCTGCTGCACATTTTACTCTTCATTTCTATAGCCAAGAGTTTCAAAAATATTATAAATTTTCCTCTAAGGTATCCTTGACCAAACTATGATTGGAAATACGATTTATTAATAATACAATATAAAAATGAAATGTGACTTTATTTTTGAGGAATACCAGTGATTTTATGTTGTGTAACACTGATTCCAAGTCCACGTGCTGAGTCCACACTATTTTGCGACGAAAGCAAGACAAAAAAACGAAGAATTCCAATTTGTCGCTTCCTGAACAAAGGAATGTAACTCTACTCAAGGTTGCTGAATGGACCATAACAATTGAATTTTTTGCAAGGATGAACATGTTAAATAGTCAAAACATTGTGTCTAAAATTTGTTTGATTTTCGCATGAGATGAGAAGAAAAATCAGTGAAATTTTCAGTTAAAACTAGCTAGGATTCCTCTTGTAAAATTGTAATTTTGGAGGGGTAGCATTGAAATGTAGCTACGTTTTTTCGTGAAGAAAACGTCGAATTATCGTAAAAATTTGAGTAAAAATTGACTGAGGGCACCGTGACACAAACTTTTAAGGCCACCTTTTTAGTGTTTTTCTCGTCGAACAAAAAAGCAAAAAAACAGAGTTCAGTGACTCTCACGGTTCCCTGGTTTCCCCTGACTATTGCAACCCTGTAAAAGCATCGTCAGTGCGCAGAACACCCTTAAGAGATTATCCTCGTGCTTGAACCTGATTTTTTCCCGCTTATCTAGTCTCGGGGACTTCGAAACTATCCAACTTCACCCGAAGACTTCCTCATTACAGCCTCAACTTTCCGGCTCCGCGGAGACTCGCGAAAACGCGAAAAAAGGGACGATAAACAGGTTGCGCTGTCGTGATGGCGAAGAGAGCCGTAAGTGCATTTCTGTATGAGCCGTGGCTAGCACATGCTTTTATGCGTCTCGAGGCTCATCCCAGAATGGACTTACTGCTCTCTTCACTATCGCGACAGTGCGGAGCGCGAGACGCGACTACGAGGGAGATCAAGCGTTAAAATTGTCGCTCCTAAGACATAAAGACGTAACAGCATTCGAAGATGATCCCTGTTTCATCCACCTCCATCACCTCCATGCATTCTGGGGCTCACGCAGTGGCGTGGCGTGCTTTGCGATGTATCGGTTGTTATGCCATTTAAACCTATGGTAAAGAATCGATTATCAAGGTGTTTGCTGCGAACACCCTATTTAGCGATCCTTTTCCATAGGTTTAAATGGCAGATCATTCGATACATCGCAAAGCACGCCACGCCACTGGGCTCGCGTGAAGATAGAGATACACCCGCACCTCAGCATCAGAGGAGCAGCGTACACTGGATCGAGTCGATACAAGAAGTTGGACAAAATCTGGAAATTTTGAAAGCTTATCTGTCATGCCCAGGAAAATCGCAGTAATAGCCTTCAGACGTTGCCAAATTTCCGTTGACAAATCGCTAATTTATAGAAAAATTTCTGAATATTTTTCTGTCGGTATCTCAGATAATTTTGTTTGTAATTTGATCTAAACTGTCTAAAAGTTTCAAGGAAAAACATTCATAACTTTCCTCAAAATTAAACATTTTACCGGAGGAAATTTGGCAACTCTCGAATGTTCATACGGCGTTCTTCCTTTGCACGGCGGTTGTATGGATCGCGTTTAGCAGAAAGGAACCGAGCCACATAAGCTATTGCCAAATTTAACCGGGCAATTTAAGTTTTTACTAGCGATCGTTAGGGCGGATTCCTTCGAAATATTTAATTAGCTTGCTTCATACTCTGCAGAAAATTCACTGAAATTTGCATACAAATCCGTACAATCGTTTTCATGTGAAAAATAAATGCGGAATTAAATTTGGAAACAGCTGATGTGGCTTGGCTCCTTTCTACTTGATGCGGTCCACATTTTCGAAAATACGAATCACGAAAGTGTAAAAGTGGTTCTGTTGATGTTTCGTGAAATACCCTTTCAAAAACACCCTTTGAAATTAAATTTGTGACGGTATAAACATAAAAATTTGAAATTTTAGCCAAAAAATTCATGTCCAGCCTCTTCTATTACACTGATTAAAATATTAGGGTTCTTGTGTTACTTTTGGTAAATGTATGAAGTGAAACACAAACTAACACAAATTTTGTATTGATTTTGGTACAGTTTGCAGTGAATTTAGCGCAGAAAACAATGAAGAGGCAGAGAAAATGTATTCCTCCGATTGCGATGTTCGTACTCACCACTCGTTTTTCATTTAATTTCTTCGAGATAACTAGCTGCCATTTTCTTTTGAAATTTTCAACCGAAGGCTTTGATTATTTTGCGTTTTACTTCTCGTAGTAACCCAACTTTTGAGTTGAAATTTCTTCCTGTGTGTAAAGATGGTTCTATCGGGTTATTCGTGAAATTCCCTTTCAAAAACACCCCTTGAAATTAAATTTGTGACGTAATCAACATCAAAATTTAAAATTTCAGCCAAAAAATGCATGTCCAACCTCTTTTACTACACTGATGAAAATATTTGTGTTCTTGTGTTATTTTTGGTTAATATTTGAAGCGAAACCCAAACCAACACAGATTTTGTATTGCTTTTGGTACATTTTTCTCTCAAAAACACCCCTCGAAATTAAATTTGTGACGGAATCAACATCAAAATTTAAAATTTCAACCGAAAAATTCATGTGCAAACTCTAGTCCTACTTCCTCGCCCTACCGTGCGGCGAAATGTCTCGACTCTCCAGGCGGCGGGACCGGGACGGCCGGAGGGACGTTCCTTGGGGAAAATTGAAGCATAATTATTTCACCACTCTATTCTGTGCCGATAATTCGAGAACCCGGGGGGGAGGGGGCGCGAGAGTGTTTTGAAAAAGCGGCGCCACGACGCGCGACGCGGCCCGACGCGCCCGGCTAAATGACGCTTAATGTCGCCGGGAACAATGGAAGTAATCGTCTCATATCTGTGGGAGTCGTGATATTAGAACACCTTCCGAGACTTCCTCATTTTCCTCGAGATTCTCATCTTATTAATGAGCAGTGCCCCCCCCCCCCTTCCCCCTCCCCTCCAACCCCCGAGACTCTCTTCGTCTACTGCTCGATGGATCCGAGACAACGCGGTCTCCGTTCAATGCTTGAGGAGGGATAGTTCTATTCCCTTTGATCGGGTTTATTAGATCACCATCGAAACCATTAAAACCTTTTAAATAAATTACGCAACGAACCCAATAAACGAGCTAAGATCCAATGACAAAGATTGCAGCAACACGATGACAGGCGAAAAAAGCGTGTTGTACTCGTGAAACACCACTTAAATATATTTAATGAGCATTAGCAAAGTAGAGGTATAGAAAAATGTATTTTAGAATGCCTGATGAAAGGGTTGTTATGATATGGATTACATTTTGCAATTAGGAACCACTATCTTTGGCTCTCCCATAAAACCACATACCTGCGTAGGAAAACCAATGGCATGTATGTTGATCCTAAAATGGGCCAGAAATAGGGGTTCCGTATTGCAAAATGCAATCCATATAATAGTTTAGGTAGTTCCAATTACTGCTAAGATATGTAAGCTAAGCTCGCTCGTCATCCCACAAGGAGGCACGAAACTCAATTTCAAGGTTGCCAAATTTGCTCAAAAAATAAATTTATTTTAAAAAATGTATTTGTCAAATTGTTATGCAAGATTTTTCTAATTTTTGCATGAAATCCAGGGAAAAATTGGTGAAATTTTCAGTTGGGCATACCAAAAATTCTTCAGGTTAATGTCTTATTTACGAGGGGAGATTTAGCAACGATGAAATAAAATTATGTTCTTCCGTCAGGGAAATTGCACGAGAGAGTCCATCGTCTGAGAGGCATGGAGCTCGAGAGGAAGGCTGCGTAAGTCGCCTGCATCTTCCCGTGTAGGCAAAATCACTTCCGCCGAGTACGAATAGTTATCGCTTCCGCCTTGAGTAAATCCATCTACTGAGGCACCACTACACAAGGTGCGAATTCAAGTATTTTGATGTATGTTCCATTGTTCCCTCTTTCATATTTCATGTAAAAAACGATTTGCGCGACAGAAATTTATGAAATAAACTCGCAACAAAAATATTAACCCTTTTGCTCAGCATTGATCACGTAAAATTTGAATTTCCGCTCAGAAAAAGAGCCAGGATGTACTTAAATCGAATCGCGCACTACAGCAGTTTTATCAGGCTTGTCAATAGGAAGTGTTTCTTCCCCGCTTTTTGTTATCAAAGTTTAAATAAATTACAATAGCAGAGCCGAAGTGCCGATATTGAGGTTGTCATATTTCTATACTGTGACTGTCACAATAAAAGTCAGTGTGTCCTTTTACGAGTGATAATTTTGAATTAACGCTTCGAAAAATGTTCATTTCTTCTTGAGGTTGAGGGTTACTCTCGCTGATTTTCGTTGTAGAAATCGTGATCTACATGTACGTGAACTTTTGAAGGAAAATGAACGAAAATGCTCAAATATGCACCTTGTCTAGTAGTCCATTCTCTTTGACATAGGCTTTAATGAAGTGCATAATCTTAAATTTATTAACATAAAAGAATGAATTTTTTTTACATAAATTACACAGACAACCCAATACACAGGCCAAGATCCTTATTTTAATATTTGCGGAATTATATTTTTATCGTTGCAGAAACACGGTTAGTAAAGCGTATGAATAAGCGCGTGAGGCCAGCGTATGCCTATGCATGGCATCCCGTTCGAGAAGTAAGGCTGCGCAAATCGCCTTCATCTTACCGTGTAGGCAAAATCACTTCCGCTAAGTACGAATAGTTATCGCCTGCGCCTTGCATATAAATCTATCTACTTAGTACTACATTTACGAATCTGATCACTGTTTCTAACAGAGGGATACAAACTCATTTACAGTGCATTCAAAGTCGCACAACTTTTCTTCGATTTAAAAAGAAAGAAAAAATGTACACAACAATCTTTGCAGAATCATTTTCCTTTCAAATTAACAATGTTTCGTTGGAAAAATAAAATTTGTTTGCTATTCTAAGAAGTTTTTCTTCAGATAAAGATAGAGATAAACGATTTGTTGAACACTGTAATCAAGTTGGCCCCCTTCTGTTGAATGTCATTTGTATGGGCGGTCAAATAGTAATTTCTAGGCAAAAATATTTTGATTTTTTCGCTTATTTAATCACACCGACTGCAGATAAAACAGTTGAGAAGGTGAATTCGATGTCGGAGGTACGTCCTGTTAGGTGGATTGGTCCTAACTTTTGAAAAGGGCGCGCCCCTCCGGAAGAGGGGGTTTGAAGGTAGTAACCCAGCCAATTTGAAAGTACTTTCCTCTAGAATCGCACTTGCATCATTTTTAGACACAGTGGCAGGGCGTGATAATCGAATACCGATATTATCCACTATGAAGCTACATTAATTATAATTTCAATTAACAGCCCTCAGTTTCATGGTAATAATAAAATTTGCGAATAGAAATTTTGCGACGTTTAAGTCCAGGTACGTTCTTGTGTCAAGGAAACGACGATAGATACATAACGTTCAGCCAACTGATTATTGAAATTGATAGACAAAACAATAAACAAAGAAAACGAAGAGAAGATGGAGTGATCTTATTGGTGGAAACGAGTGGTTGCACTGGACAAAGGAGACAAGTAACAGACTAACTAACGGTAACTCTCTAGAGAATCGTAAACTAAGACCATCATTTTCCTCCTTAGTCTCAAAGAACCACCCGTTTCGAGCAATAGGACCCCTCCAGGTTCCCTTACCTATTTTTCCTACATCCTTATCCTATACCTTAGTCTATAAATTTCAATAATCAGCCTGCTGCACTTCACGATACACTGAAAAAAGTATGGTAACATCTACTATAAGTCTACTTGATTTTTTTTACACAGTGATCCTATATAGTGAAAATTGCCATAATTATAGTAGTGTCCACCAAGGTTCTGGTGATACTTACCGAAATATGGCAAATTCTACCGTAGCGTATGTTGTTTAATACCGTTATCGGATCACTGTGTCAGAGCATAGTAAAATTTACCATTTTTTCCAGTGTACAGAAGTTTAAATTCCGAAAGGAATACGCTCAGACATCTGATTACTGGAATTAATGTGTTTTCTAGGCATATCGACAAAATTACCTGTTTTCTGCGCGAAGTTAGTCCGGCGCTCAATCAAGCAGCACAATCACGAACGCAAGTCACGGACAACGAAATGAGAACCGAAAAACCCGCTTCTTGAAAGAACCCCGTCCGCAACGAAGTTCACAGCTAATAGTTGGGTGGCCTTATCACAGTTATGGATCTTGTTATTTCCGTTGATATTCGTGCCGCGCACTAGGTATTGAAGCTGGTCACCAGGGAAGAAACACAGAACATGCCACCGATTCACACAGCCCAGTTCCCACAACCCAAAAGCAGGGATATGTATTTTGCACTTTGGTAGAAAAGAATTTTGACTCCTCAGGAAATCCGAAGGCTCAAAATAGAAACTTTAAAATCGGCGAGGTTTACACTGATCGAACGACGCGAGCTGTCTCCGTTTCTTTAAAGTTTACAAATTTAGAGGTAGTAAATGAAAAAAGAAAATAACATTTGAAAATTTACCGGTTAAAAAGTGATTACTTCGAATAATGTTTACTGCTTAGAGAGGTTGTCAACGATGAAACAAATTTAGCCAAAAAACGATATGGTTGAAATTAAAAAACTACGAGCTGAATGTGTGAGGGGCTGAAAATTTTTTGCCTTAGAAGTTGTGTGGAGACTGAAAATTGGCACTAAACTTCTGATTGTTAATTGAAATTTAAATCCAAAGGAATGCACAGGGATGACGATATTTGAGCAAATTTTGTGCACAGAGATTCAGAAAATTATCGAGTCAAATTCTCTGGGTAGTTTTCTTTCTTGGCGCTGATGACTTTTGGCAATATATGTATATTTTGAAAATATCTACTAACACGATTAACGATATTGAAATGTAGAGTGAGGTAAATACTTTTGTGCGTAAAATTAAATTTTTTTCGATGAATCAAGTTCCCGTATTGCTCAAATGACCAGAGGTTCTCGTTATTTTGAGTGGAAATTCTTCCAAACGTATAGAGAGCAACACCACTTGGGAGAATTAGAAAAAAATTATCCGAAGGAAATTTTAAAACTGCGGTACAAAAAGCGCAGATAGTGCAAGGTTGACCACGTTCAAAATTGGTTGGTGACACTTCAAAGAAGAATTAAAAAAAAAATAAGTCTTTCTTTGATCCGGAAATAATATTACACACTTCGGAGGAATTAGACTGAATTTCACACAGATTAAGGCCGAGAAATATACGCCAGAAATGGGTGCATCCGCCAAGAATATTTTTCACAATACAAAATTATCCAAAAAAAAACTACGATAGTCGAAATTTTTATTTTTCAAAAATCATAACCGAGCTTTCAGTTCACACAACCTCTTCCCGATCAAGAACTAACACAAAAAGACGGGCAAAAATTCGATTTTTTCCCCGACCTAGATTCAAATCGCAGGATCAACGGATCCCCGAAGCGAACGAGCGAAAGTTCAAACTTTTCAAAAACCAAAAAATTCAAAAATCGAGCACACAACTTTAATAAAACCCGACCGGAAATCAACACACAGACTTCAATAATTCATCCATTGGTCATCCTTCCCGCACAGAATGAAAATCACGAACTTTCGGGTAAAAGCTGAGAACGCGAAAGTTCCGGTCGCGTATCGCTCATGGCGCACATTCCGAAAGTGGATCTGCAACTTTCGCGAGTTGCGCGAGAGGAGGGCGCGACGGCGAGCTCTGGAGCGTGGGTCGGCCGCGGCGCGAGGGGCGAGACTGGCGAGCTTTGAGCTTTGGGGCGCGAGCTTTCCGCGGCGCTGCTGGGCGGAGCAGGCGTGCAACGGAGCTGGCGACCGGGCCGGCGCGGGATACGGATGCGTCCACGTCCACCCGACGCGACGTCCCGACGCGACGTCATGCGACGTCCGTGTCCGTATCATTGCTCTGTAGAAATTTGTAATCATATTCTGTCCGTGCGTGTAGTCATTACCCCTTCGGCCCGACGCGTTGCCACGCTGGGGGTTCTATTCATAGGACTGTACCCGTGGTCGTTCTTCAGGAGGCCCCATATGGTTTATACTGTAATTGAGGCACTGGATGCGAAAAGGGCACTTCTCGATTGCGATGTTTCAGAATATCCGTTGCTAATGGAGAAGTTGCATGTGTGAGGAATTTGCGATTTGGCTATTGATTCTTACGTAAAAGTTCGCGAGAAACACGATGGTGCCACTGGTGTTCTCTGAAATCAACTTCCAAGCTCAAAAAAAGCTCTCAAGTCGAGACCAAAATGGAGGGGATATCCCACGCTATCCTGAGAGTCCACCTCTACATCAAGACAAACTCTCCATGCAAAGATAGGGAGAAAATACATTAGCAGGGTTGCCACTTTATTTTGGGACTCCAACACTGAAAACACGGCAACCCTGCTAATGTATTTGCTCCCTATCCTTGCATGGAGAGTTTGTCTTGATATAGATGTGGCCTCTCAGGATAGCGTGGGATATCCCCTCCATTTTGGCCTTAACTTGAGAGCTTCTTTTGAGCTTGGGAGTTGATTTCAGAGAAAACCAGTGGCTTCATCGTGTTTCTCGCGAACTTTTACGTAAGAATCAATAGCCAAATCGCAAATTCCTCACACATGCAACATCTCCATTAATCCCTTGGAGGAGAATTTAATGAGTGATTTTTCCAGAATTTTTTCCACAGAGAATCGTAGAATCATAAGGAATATTCAGTAAAATTTTTAGTGAAATGGATGCATTCACTTTTTTTACAATGAATGAAATATTAGAGGAGACCCTGAAACACTGCAGCCGAGAAGTGCCCTTTCCGCATCTAGTGCCTCAATTAAGACTTGAAAGAGATCCTTTAGACAGAATTATAGAAAGTTCAGCGATCAGCGAAAGCTCAAGTTCAGAGATGAGCATGGTGAAGTCCAAGATTTCACTGAAAAAAAAAAAGATTGGTAGAATTTACCATTTCTTCACGCTGCATTCAGAGTTAATTCTGCCAGAAGAAATAGGTATACGTTACTATATGTATACTGGTAGAGGTAACCATGGCAGAGGTCCTCTGGCAGAATACAGCGTGAGGGAATGGTAAATTCTACCAACCTTTTTTTTCAGTGCTTGGACGTGATGCTGCATAATCATTTTACCTAGTGTCAAGTAAAATTGAGCGGTTTGGAGGATAAGGCGCATAAGTGCAGTTTTTGAAGAAAATGAAATATCAATGCTTTCAAGTAAACTTTCAATTAGCCGTAATGCATATTCTATGAAAAATTCACTCCCGAACTCAAATTTTTAAGCATCAAAAAGTCTGTTATAACTTTCTTTCCGCCATAACGATCCATGCGATTGAGACACTTCAAAGAAGTATCTTTCGAAATAGCAAAAACTGCACTTATGAGCCTTTGTCTTCCGAGCCCTTCAATTCAACAATAAAACTTTACAAATCGAGGGCTGAGGGACAGTACCGCCTATCTGACAATTTTTGCAAAATGAGTTAGCGACTTTGCCGCATTCTTCAGTCTTAATACGCTAGCTGATAATTTTGGTTTTTTCCGATCCCGCAAGGGCGCTTTGAAAAGACGTTGAAATGTATGGAAGAAATTGCAAATCTAATCTCAAAATCACAAAAATGGCGAAGTTTCTTCTTCGACCTGCAATGTCGTCAGTTAAGCATATAGGCGGTATTGTTTCTTAGTCATCGAAATAGGACCTTTGCATGGGATTACTGCCATTTGCTTCTACAAAAAATTGACATTAAGGAAGAAAAAAATGGTATGGTTTTGACAAATATTAAGGTAAGAAAAAGCCTACCTTAAAATTTACAATACTGCCAATTTTTTTTCTATGTGCGTTCTTTCTAATTTATTGGGGATGAAAATTGTTGTAATCCCTTGCAAGGGTCTTCTTCAAAAATCATACTATTTAGTTATTCATTGCGGTCGTTATAAGATTGTCGATTTTATGGTGAGATGTTACAAATCTCCTTCAACAAGATCCATATTCACAGTCTGACTTCATTCCGCAATTACGAATTTCAATTTCTGGCTCAGTTTATAAACAGCGTATGCACCAAGAGTTTCCTTATGCACATACATTTTTTTACGGATGAGCCAGAAATTGTAGTTCCTACTTTCAAAATGAAGCCCAATTTTTCCTCAAACAGCCGCCCCTTTACTTGGGAGGACCCATTTTGGTTCACATTGTAATCAAGGGAGGCAACATTTCTGCCTGAGCGGAAATTTATGACATCGAAAGTGCACCTAAAAACCTGCCTCTTTTTTGTAAAATTTAATGCATATCGACGGTGAAACTACCAAACCACGTATCTCGGTTTGCGACGTCGCAGACTTCCTGTCATACTTTATTTTTTCAATGAAAAACTACTTAACATCCAGTCTTGAAAATTTCTGTGATTTTTCCTCTTTGTGCGGAGAAAATTCCGTGAAAATTTCAAGAAATAATATTGATTTGGTCTACTTCAAAAAAATAAAATGTGAGCGTAGATTTTTAAACACCGCAAACGAGATACGTGGTTTGGTGGTTTCACCGTCGATATGTAAAAGAATAAAATTGTTAAACAAATGTCTACCAAAGAAACAAACCCATGTTGATCATAGTCATATGTGTACGATAAATAGATCTGGGAAAAATCCCACGGCTCTACGGAGATGCCATCGATACGACCGAATTCAAATTGACAAGTCAACCACATTTCGCAATTAAGAACTACAATTTCATGGCTAATCCATAAAAACATCCATGTGCACATGGAAACTAATAATGCATGCGCTGTTTCTAAACTGAGTCAGAATTTGTAGTTCCCAATTGCAAAATATAGTCCAATTAGACTTGATTCTGCAATTGGGAACTCATTTTTAGCTCATTCAAAAATAACGTATGTACAGTATGTTCACTTTTACAGATAGTTGCTTTTACGGACGAGTTAGAGATAGTAGTTCCAGATTCGAAAATGTAATCAAATTTTCGTTGCTAGAAATTGAGCTCAGAAACCCTTCGAGATTCGGTGAAGCGGAATTTTTTACCGGAGTAAATTGCTAAGATTAGCAGGACGAGATGATCGCAAATGACATATTTTCAATTTCACCAAACCGTTCAACACGTGGCTCATCAATTATTGATAGGGGAAAAATCGAGTCCGGGGGCGGAAACCCTTCGGATAATGTCCCAACACCCCCCTCCCCCCCCCCCTGAATTCATTCCGATCGCTATCATTGGTTCACCGGGGTATTGCTATCGTCGCGTACAATTCCTGTGCCAAAAATTGAAACCGCGAAAATCGTGCTGCCTCCATAAAACCTGCCTTGGAATCACTTAAGCATCTGAGCGGATTGGTCGATAGATGCGTGGCGTGCTTCGCGATCCATCGATATTTCCTCATTTGAAGCTGTAGTAAATAATCGATTATAAAGGTGTTCGCTGCGAACACCCTGATTATCGATTCTTTTCCATAGGTTTAAATGGCAGATCAATCGATAAATCGTAAAGCACGCCACGCCCCTCCTTTTTGACTCGCACATATTTGTCTTTTGGTTTACAGAGACAGTTGTTCTGACACTGTTTAAAAAACACTTGCTGACATAAAACAATTCACACAGTGGGTTGCTGTACGTGCTTTACTGTGACGTACGTCAGCAAAGAACCACGCAAACGATTTTTTCCGAATGAGGAAACATTTTGATGGCTAAGTCAAAAACCACGTACTTCCATTGCGGTGTTTCAAAATATCCACTTCTATTTTATTTTTCTGGGGACAATCAACCAACAACAAAGATTGGACTTTTGACAGAATATCAATGGTGAAGAAAAATCAAGGAAGTTTTCGATAAATTAGTTGTTCAAGGAAACCAAGAAGTGCTGCCGCGCTAAGGAAGAACGCCGTATGAACATTCGAGAGTTGCCAAATTTCCTTTGATAAAATGTTTATTTTTGAGGAAAGTTATGAATATTTTTCCTGAAATTTTCTGAAACTTCAGATCAAAATTCATATTCTTATCTGAAGTTTCAGAAAATTTCAAGGACATTCTCGAAATTCGAAATTCTCCGAAAAATTGGAAGAAAAATATGCATAAGTTTACCAGGAAATCCATGTTTTATCGACGAAAATTTGGCAACATCTAAAGGCTCATACGGCGTTCTTCCTTAGCACGGCAGTATGACCGGAATTCTAAAACGTCGCAAACGAAGATACGGGGTTTAGCTCTTTCGGCCATCGATTTCTCGAGAGTTCCTGAGCCACTATGGGAGATTGTGTGGAGTAAACTGCGCACTAAAATGAAAAACCAATAACCAATTACCAAATCACAAAACACGTTTCTATGCTGCCGTGCTAAGAGAGAACGCCGTATGAACATTCGAGAGTTGCCAAATTTCCTCTTATGAAACATGTATTTTTGACGACATGTTCCTGCTCGTTTTCCCTTTGAAGTTTCACACATTTAGACTAAATTGCGTCTAGAAAATTGTCTGAAAATCATGGGGGAAATATTCACAATTTTCCTAGTAAATTCAGTTTTCATTGATGGAAACTTGGCAATGTCTGAAGGCTCATACGGCGTGTTTCCTTAGTACGGCAGTATGGCGAATGTCTCTAATTACGCTCTGTGAGAGACCCAAATCGACGGCGTAAGTCCGCAATCACATATCGTCTTCTCTCGAACGAAGGGACGTATATACATTCCAACGCTGTCAAATTGACTCAAACAATTAATTTTCCTTCCAAAAATATACCATCGTAATTTTTATCCAAAAATTGCCCTATTTTTGCACGAGATCTGAGAAAAAATCAGTGAAATTTTCAGTTGGAAACACCCCAGATTCTTCTGACTAACATGCCGTTGGCGAGGAAAAATTTGGCAACATTGACATAGAGTTACGTTCCTTCGTGCAGAAAACGACGATATCTCGTTTGCGGTGTCTGAAAATCTCCGCCTCTATCTTATTTTTAAAGGAGAACAAATTGACATCATTCCTTGTAGTTTCTGCAGAATTGTCTTCACACAGAGAGGAAAAGTCAATGCAGCTTCAAAGAATTGCCGTTGTGCAGTTTTCTGTCGAAAAAATGAAGAATTATAGGAAGTCTGCGACGTCGCAAACCGAGTTGTGATTGCCGACTTGCACCGTCGAAATGTCCAGCATTTTGCAGGTGTCGATCCACCGTGCGTCGCGTCGACTTGGGCTACATTGCTTCGAAATGAGATAAGCGCGTGCCGATTTCTTACGAGCAGAAAACGGCAGAAAAAGACGGGCTGAGAGGCGTGATTTACCCATGGACTGCCGACAGGTAGAGTACCCATATTGAGAGAGTATGGCCACTGAAGTTACCACCTCTGATTGGCTCAGCCATCTTAGGCTAAATGGAGCCCTTAGGACCCAAAAATGGCGGACGCAATAAATTAATGTAATGCAAAATGACTCAAAATGTAGTTTTCTTTGCTTATCGTAACGAGAAATTTACTCAAATGCACCATTGCGACATCTTTACATATTTTTAAGGCTAATCGTGTGCAATTTTTGAGAAAAATTATCTTAGATGTAGTAAGGTTGGCAGCAAGTGCGGTTGGTGATAACCGTCAAAAGTTGGCAATGACCCCCCTCCCATCCACAAAAACCAAAACAAAGCACCGCCATTTTTGGGTCCTAAGCCTCTCCATGGGGCCCAGTGGCCATACTCTCTCAATATAGGTACTCTACCGACAGGCGACAGGATGTTGACTTCAGACTATCCGAAACAAACAAGTCCCTTCTTGCCACCGCACCGCTACTGTAGATTTGCAGCGGCCGAGGCTTTTCCCGGATGCCACGTTGTACTAAAAATTAAGAATTGATTTCTACCGCATATCCCTCGCTTATTATCAGATGAGAGACCGTGCGTGTGTGGATTGTGACATTCGAACATTAAAATGCAGCTCCTCAGTCTTGGGATGGTCGAATATTTAGATAATCGAATATTCGATATTCAAATTATCGGCACCGAGATAATCGCATCACATTCGAATATTCGCTTCCGAAGTATTCGAAATCGCAAATTCGAATATTCAAATTATCGCATTCGAATATTCGAATAATCGCATTCGAATTCGGTAACCGTCCATCCCTATCGTCAATCTCGTTATTAATTAAAAATCGTCCACAACTCCACACGGGAATGACTGGCCGTCTTAGTTGAAAGTGTTATTTATCCCTCACGGTTCATAAAAAATCAAAAATCGAAGCAATAATCGAAAATATTCGAATATTCGCTTCCAAAGTATTCGCAATCGCAAGATTCGAATTCTCAAATAATCGCATTCGAAAAGTTTTGAATATTCGAATAATCGCATTCGAATTCGATATTCGTCCATCCCTACCAGTCGCAGTATTTCAAGATTTCTGTTTGCTTTTTGCACCTGAAACAGAAATTGAAAAAAAAATCAGAAATACGCTTACCAAAAATTGACATCCATACAGTTCTATCTCTCCTCGAATAATAGAGAATAGACCGAGTTTAACCGAATGTTGCATCAAGTCTCAGCCGAGATAAAGATGGTTGAAGTTTTATTCCTCTGTAAGACTTAATATGCTGCGGACGAAGTTCAAAAACTTTCACGTCCTCTTAATATTAATTATTCTTGATCTCGGATTTTGAACTGAAAAAAGTTACACCGGTCGGCTTGACCTCAAAAAGCTCACAACTCATTTTTTCCATTTTGTGACCGCGTCTTATTAAACTCGGTACAAATGACAACCATTTTTTTCATTTTTTGACTCTTCTCGAACGCCTCCCTACGCTAGTTGAAAGTTGGCAACATCGTTTTTTCTCCATTTAAATCCATTAAAAATCTCAATAGATCGTATTCGATACATCAAACAGGTGAGATTGTATTAGATATCGATGGGTTCAATATGTAAACACTAGGGGGCTATGCCCCCTGGCCACTACGCGGCCCAACCCCCAGAGGACGCCTCGCGCTCTCTTAGCCCCGCTTCGACATATGAACAACCGAAAAAAATTAAAAGATTTTCGTACTCGACTCTCATTTGTCCAATCTCCTTCTGGCCGGGAGCGATTGGACCAATAAGAATCGAATAAGAAAATCGGCATTTATTTCAAACTTTACGCCAAGACTGAAACGAAATGGAACGGAGCGTTTCGTCGCTTTTGGATAGTTTGTAGCAATGGAGCATAAGTACGGCATAAGTTCCTGAAAATTTCAAAAAAAAAATATTCATAACGTCCCTAAATAAACATTTTAATATAGGAAATTTGGCAACTCTCAAATGGATTGCATTTTGCAAAAAGGAACCAAAAGCATTCCAATGCTGCTAGGATTGTGCAACTTACATATTTGGTAGTACCATTACTGAAATCATGCCAAAAATTATAATTCACGAAGGTAATTTTTTTCATGAATTTATAGTTTATTGAGAGTAAAGATAAAACTTGTTTGGATGATCAGTTGGACTACATTTTGCAATTTGGACCTATAAATTCTGACTCATCTGAAAAAACACTTATGCGCATAAAGAAACTAATGGCACATACTTCGTTTTTAAACCGGACTAGAATTTATAGATCCAAATTGCAAAATGCAGTCCAGTTTATGTTTGCAAGGTAAATAAAGTTGCACAATCTTAGCAACATTGGAATGCTCCTGGTTCCTTTTGCAAAATGCAATCCAAATGTTCATACGTCGTTCTTCCTTGGCACTGCAGTATAAAGCATATCCCCACCGGAAAAATCGTCGCCCCTCTAACGTAAGGGCGTATCTCGATTTCCACGTGAGCCTTGTTGTGATTAAAACTCCATTCTTCTTTGGGATCATGCGGAAATAGAGATACGACCTTACGTCAGGGGAGCGACGAAATGCAGGCGAACGACCTCCCCCTACCCGTTTTTCACCACTCACCCCAAGATCCTGATTTCCCAATTCCATGTTTCTCCAACACACAACAACTGTTGCAATGTTGCATCTCTAGGTTCCCGACCATGTGACTACTTTAATTTGGACTACATTTTGCAATTTGGAACTATAAATTCTAGCCCGGTTTAAGAACGACGTATGTGCTATTAGTTTCCCTATGCACATAAGTGTTTTTCCAGAAGAGCCAGAATTTATAGTTCCAAATTGCAAAATGTAGTCCTTATATTTCATTCTTTTTCCCGACTCGGCGAAGCTTACAAGCTGCGTTGCCGACTCTTTGATCCATGTTTGAATTCTTTCACTGAAAGATAATGTAAGTTTTAACAAGTGTATGGATGCCAGCGCCGGCGACAAGTAAAGACGTTTCACTGATTAAGGAAGTAGTGAGAACTTTTCTTTATGGGCACTCAAAATTTCTTCATGGGATTCGATCGATTGATCTTATTCTTTTTCAGAGTTTTTCCGGTAATTCGGTTTCCTCATACAATCTTTACATGTAATTTCTAAAATTTTGCGCTGGTTTTAAAGCTGGAGTACGCATGTCACTACCTTTTTACAGGTTTTTTTTCCATCTGTTTCACTTTAAAAAATGTAAAATAGAGAATAATATCTCTATTTGCACGATTTTTTTTTTTTTTTTTTTTTTTTTTTTTTTTTTTTTTTTTTTTTTTTTTTTTTNTTTTTTTTGACATCGGAATTTACCATTAACCCAGATCAAGTAGAAAAAATTGATTTAAGGTGGTCTCCTAAAACGAGAAACGCACTTTTGGCTCTTTTCGATCTGGTTCTCTTGTTTAATTAAACCTCCTATGAATCGAAACGAGTATAAAGTAAGTGTCAAAATCCTTAAAGTCGGCTCTATAAAGTTGAAAGGGTTTGACTGATGATTATTTAATAGAATGAGACCTGATTCAATCGGCCTTACTTAACCCTCGAAATGAGTTTAGAAAATTTACTCTCAAAGTTTGGGGCTAACCTTTCAGGAAGGATCAAAGGCCTTGCCGTCCCTGAAAAATATTAAGTCAAAGTCTCAGCGCAAATACTTATCCTCTTCCGCGCTTACTTCGACCACAATTATCTATACTGTTCCGCATTTTTCATCTTTTTTAATTGAACCGTTCGTTATGAAAAAAAAAAAATACACCGAAGCGACAAAAACTCATGGCAGTCTTGATATGTAAGCTAAACGACTCATAAGTTTCTGACGCTTGAGTCCTTTTAGATATAAACGGATTGATTGACCGACCGAGCCCTTCCACTTCGAGGAGATTACACAGGGGAAAAAAACACATTGGATCTAGAGTCTAGAGTCCAGACTCTTAAAAACATCGACAAGAAAAAATACTCTTGATTCAATCGGATTTTTGCTTAAATCAAGAACCGAGCCTCTTAATTTGAGCGGATTTCCTTTTGATTTAGGCTTAAATCTGATTGAATCAAGAGTATTTTTTCTTGTCAATGATTTCAAGAGTCTTGACTGTAGATCCAATGTCTTTTTTTTTCCAGTGTAAAACGCTACTCATAGTTCATCTCAAGACGGACGGTCGCGCTTTCAAACCGTGGAGCAAGTAGATGATGATGGAAGAAGCTGAAAATGATGTTGACACTTTAAAATCATATACAGGGTGTCACGTAGTAAAACGTGAATATGTTCTGAACGGATTTTTGAGATCAACATAAGACTATTTTGTTCTATATCGCCACCGACCGCCCCCCCTACCTAAAGCATCCCTTAAAATATGATTTCGATTTTAAAAGGTTAGAAATGTGTTCAGCAAATAGGTTAAGACTTGGACTTGGACTTGGACTAGGTTTAGTTAAGACTTATTTGAATCTTAATTTTGGTCGGTTTATTTGGGCAAATTATTAAATCTAATTTTATTTTTTATTTTTCTATTTTTGTTTCAACTTGAGCAAAGAGGTGCCAACTTTCCATAAAAAGCAACCATTAAAATTGGACGTATTTCTGCCAAACGGAACTATGTGCATTAAGACGTGAGCTCTGAGACCCACAAGAATACATGCATAACAGGGCTCACGTCATAATGCACATAGTTCCGTTTGGTAGAAATACGTCCAATTGTGATGGGATAAAAGTAAAATTTTACGATTTTTGTCAAAAATTTCACGTCCGACCTCTTCCATTGCCTCGATCCACTGTGCGGCGCGGCGTGACAGTGCGGCGAGGAGGGTGAAGCCGCCTATCACCTGTCTGGAGGAGACACCTTAAGAAAATGATAACAAAGATTGCTTCCGTTGGGACGGTTTAACTGGATCACAAGAATTGATGGTTTTAGTTTTTCTCTCGGAGGCATTTACTTCGAGGAACCGACTTAAAGCCTAGCTGTGCAACCATAGAGCCTTTCGAAAATGGACTGCATTTTGCGATTAGGAACTACAAATTTTGGCTCGAGAAACAACGTACATAACTTTAGTTTCCCTGTGCACATAAGTGTTTTTACGGAGTCAGAAATTGCTGTTCCTAGTTGCATATTAAATGGAGTCAGCGGCCCAGCGACAGTGAATCAGAGAAATTCATCTATCTCTCAGAGGCCGTTTATTAATTACGTTGCGTCCTGATGGGAGGGGGGTCTGGGAGAGCATTGCGGCACGTTTAACGTGTTAAAGGATAGGAACCTACGTCACAAAAAATTTATAAGAGGAAGAACGGGGTGGGGGGGGAGGGCAAAATTCTGGAAAAGTGCGTCACGTAATTAAATTACGTTGCTAAGAGACCGTTCATAAAATTCTTAGCACTCGAAACTGGCTGTGTTGAAAGAAAAGGAGAATAGGAAGGAGGGCGTTCTCACTGATCTGTATGAAAATGGTCAAAAATATGTGAGTTGGAAGGAGATGGAAAGAGAGGGAAGGGGTAGATGGACCCCCCCCCCCCCCCCCGACCCCCCTTTCTACCCGACCGACCCTTGATCCTTTTTTATCAGCAAACCAACCGGCCGTTATTGTGGAAACGCTTTCTCTTTTCGTCGTCCCTCTGACGTATGGGCGTGTCTCGATTTCCCAATGAGCCCCAAAAAGCATAGATTTACATGTGATACAGGGCTCACCTGAAAATTGAGATACGCCCTTACGTCAGAGGTGCGACCTTCTTGAGTTTATGTACCGCTTTCCCCTGGGAAACCCAAAAAAAAGGGAAATTTTCGAAATTGAAGCCACGTCTTTGGGACGAATAAGGAAAACGTCGCAAAACTCGAGAGCTCGGAAGTTCCGATCGGGTAGTTGTAGTTGAGTATCCGTGGCGTGAGGGTGTGAGTGTAGTGGTTAAACAAGTCGGAAGATTTCATACTTAGAATCATTTTGAACTTTTGATATGAAATTATATTCATCTCCGGTCCGCGTGTGAAAAACTTGTAACTGAATTGCATTACCATCAGTTTTTCTTGCGTTCGGTATTTCATTTCAGTGCGATTTCTTTCAGCGAATAATTTTCTCGCGAGTAAAAAAGATGAAGTGAATAGTTGAACAACCTGGATCATTCTGAACTTTTGATATGAAATTATATTCATCTCCGGTCCGTGTGTGAAAAACTTGTAATCGAATTGCATTACCATCAGTTTTATTTGTGTTCGGTATTTCATTTCAGTGATTTCTTTCAGCGAATAATTTTCTCGCGAGTGTAAGTGATAAAGTGATTAGTTGAACAACCCTGCCCTCCGCTAGTTTTTGTCTGCCGAAAGTTCGCACTGAACTGAAGGATACCCTACATAAGGATATTGTGTGAGGTAAGAACTAATTTTCGCATCACAATTTTAATATTCCCTCCTACCTACCAACGACTGCTAAAAACTTTCAGAAAAACTCATATATTTTTTTCATAAATATAAAAAAACTCTTTAACACTAGAAAAAAAACACATTGGATCTAGAGTCCAGACTCTTAAAGATATTGATTAGAAAAAATACTCTTGATTCGATCAGATTTAAGCTTTAATCATGAACCAAGCCTCTTAATTTAAGCGGATTTCGTTTTGATTCAAACTTAAATCTGATTGAATCAAGAGTCTTTTTTCTTGTCAATGTTTTCAAGAGTCTGGACTCTAGATCCAATGTGTTTTTTTTTTTTTTTTTCCCAGTGAATTATATCTTATTATCAACATTCTCGGATCAAAATTACTTAAATTTCCATGCACGCCAATATATCGCAGCTCTACAAACTCAAAATTCCGCGCTCTAGATGGTCATCTGGAAAAATTGGCAACAGATCATTGCTGTCAAGTCCTCTCCCGACCAATCACATCGGCTTCATATTTTTAGTGCATTTTAAATAATGTCCGATGCGTCGAAATATCGTAGTTCAAAAAACTTATTTTATTGATTTCTTATCCGAGGACAATTGATTGCAGGTGGAAATAATTTTTTTTTTCTCTTTCTACAATTCGCATTCCGGAGAGGTGATGTAGGTATGAGAGAAGTGGAAGTATCCTATGAGTAAAATTGAAATGAATTTTGTCACTTGTTTCTGCATCATGAACTTGGCCTCAAAAATCACAAATCATGCTCTACGAGTACCTAGTTTTTTACTGTTGTTTAAAGACGATTCTTAAAAGAGACTCACAGTGATTACTTCTATCGACAAAATTTCCACCACATGACTCCATCTGCGCAATTTGCATCGGCTCACACTGGTCATATTCGAATTCTAAACTTAAAAAGCTCCTAATCCTATTTCCAACTCATAGACTTATTTTCTTTCATCCGGAAAATGCACTGAAAAAAACCACATTGGATCTAGAGTCCAGACTCTTGAAAACATTGACAAGAAAAAAGACTCTTGATTCAATCGGATTTTTGCTTGAATCAAAACGAAATCCGCTTAAATTAAGAGGCTTGGTTCTTGATTTAAGCTAGATTCTGATAGAATCAAGAGCACTTTTTCTTGTCGATGTTTTTAAGAGTCTGGACTCTAAATCCAATGTGTCTTTTTTCCAGAATGTGACTCCCAATTTTCACTGTAAATCATGGCTCTCATCCCTTTGATACATTTCGATTATTTTTTTCTTGTTGTTTTATTTTTCAGATTTTCCAGCTTCACTTCTTGCCTGTTTCAAAACTATGAGTCGCTGAAGGTATGTAGTCCAATTTTTTTTACCCGTGCCCGATTTCCTTGATTTTCATAATTTTTCCTGACATTTTTTCATTTTCTTAATTTGCCCTGACGAATTATTTTTCTCCCTGCTTCAATTTTCATGTGGCATGTGCAAAGAATCTAAATCCTTGTATTTACCTACTGTCTGTTGGCTTTCCTCTTCTCCGTCAATTCGCCCCTCCCCCACCCTCTAAAAGAACGTATCTACATTTCAATGTTGCCAAATCTCTCCTCGCAAATTGCACATTGTGACATTATCAAGAAAAATTGAGGGCATTTCTAACTGAAAATTTCACTGATTATTCCGTGGACTTCACGCAAAAACCGGACAAATTTTGACTAACAATTTCTCAGGTACGTTTTAGTAAAATAAATTAATTTTTTAGTCAATTTTGGCAACCCTGGAATAGAGTTACGTTCCTTCGTCTGGGAGACTACGAATTGGACTGCATTTTGCAATTTGGAACTATAAATTGTGGCTCTTCTGGAAAAACACGTATGTGCACAGGGGAACTAATGGCACATACGTTGTTTTTAATCCGTGCTAGAATGTACAGTTCCAAATTGCAAAATGTAGTCCAATTGGACCTGCCTCTCACGAAGAAGAAAAGTCACGGATGTATTTAATAATTTATTGACGTAGCATTTTACCTAAAAAATCATGAATGACAGAAAATCTGCAACGTCGCAAACCGAGCTACGAAGTTTTGGGAGTTTTTCCGTCGATATGAGATCAAGGTGAGAGTCCAGACTCCTGAAAACATTTGACAAGAAAAAATACTCTTGATTCAATCGGATTTTTGCTTGAATCAAAACGAAATCCGCTTAAATTAAGAGGCTTGGTTCTTGACTTAAGGTAGATTCTGATTGAATCAAGAGTACTTCTTCTAGCCGATGTTTTCAAGAGCCTGGGCTCTAGATCCAATGTGCTTTTTTCCAGTATATTGCCAAATTTAATCGGGCAATTTAATTTTTTTCATATAGACGATTGTGCGAATTTTCGTGCAAATTTCGGTGAATTTTTTTATACAGTGCGAAACAAATTCCTTAAAATATTTAAAGGAATCCGCACAACCGTTCTCTCGTAAAGAATTACATTGCCCATTTAAATTTGACACTTGGTTCTTTTCTGTTGAACGCGGTCTTAATAGAGTTTGGTCTCTTTTTCGCTGACTCGAAGACTTTAACGCAGAGGTAGAAAAGTTGGACGGGGCAAAAGCCGAGAGCGAGACAACACTTCGGGTTCTGCCGCAAAGTGGATCGAGTTAATCAGAGAAGTCGGACATGAAATTTTTGACTCATACTGCAAATTTTTATGTTCATTTCGTCAAATTTTAAATTTGAAGGGGTGTTCCTGGAGGAAAATTTTACGAGAAAACCAATGGAGACATATTTAAATCTCAAACCCGATTGACCCGATCCACTGTGCGCCATAGCGTAGGCTCGACGAGATAGCGCGATGCGTGAAGTATACTTAAAGTTTTGCAGGCTCTCCACGATCGTTTTTTGCGCGAAGTTCAAAGTTGCGGAATCAGAATTACATACCTACCATTCATAGAAATGTTTGTGTTTATTTTCTGGGATACACTTTAAGGTTATTCGATGGACGCCATATTTTGTGTCAGAACGGCATGCGATATATCGCATCAATTGGTTCCATTTTTTCAGCCACTCGTCATTTTTCTCCAATTTTGAGATCGCAATTCTGTTATCAAGAGACTAAAGCACTCACTTACCAATTTTTACAAAGAAATTCAACGTAAAAAAGGCGTGGTTCTTTCAGAGAGGAAATATCGCATTCGAGTGCAGTTTCGATATCAGTATCGAATGCGATGTTTTCTCTCTAAAAAAAAACCACGCCTTCATTACGTTGAATTTCTTTGTTAAAATTGTTAAGTGAGTGCTTTAGTCTCCTGACAACAGAATTGCGATCTCAAAATTGGAGAAAAATGACGAGTAGCTGAAAAAGTGGAACCAATTGATGCGATATATCGCATGCCGTTCTGACACAAAATATGGCGTCCATCGAATCACCTTAAACTTCGGAGGCTTATTAGCCTTTCTAAGGCAGCGCTTATAGTGTCCGTAAAGAACAGGCTTTTAAAGGAAATCTACTTTAATTTTGGCCTGAGCACACGGCGGCGTCTTTTAAACCGGTCCCATGTTCATTGTTCATCTAACGCCCATTTTTTAAATTTTTCTGAGGTATGACTGTGGCATATGAGCAGGGCATGTAATGGGCCTGTTGCATGCAAGAGATACAGCCGCGCGAATAGACTTTTTAGAGGTTAAATGACACGAAAATTACGATGGTCACATTAAAAAAGTCTGAAATACACTCCTCACTGCGCAATTTGCGTTGTCAGGAACGCGCTTTTTCAAATTTCCCGCGTCTGGGGGCAGTTTTCTAATCACCGGAAACGAGCAAACGGCGGGCTCGGTGATTTCCGGAAGATGCCGAGTCGTTGTTGTTGTTGTTATTTTTTCCTTCAGTTTGTTTACAAACCCAACGTGATCTCTTATAGTGGTCCATATACGCTTTATGCGGTAACCAAATCGATCAACTTTTAAATATCCAACGCAATCCTTCTACATTTCATTTCACGATATCACGAGCTCCGATTTTTAGGTTATGTTGTCAGTTTTAGTTGACCGGAAATAGCCGCGAGTTGCCGTTAATTGTTCCCGTTAGAAAACTGCCCTCAGACGCGGGAAATTTGAAAAAGCGCGTTCCTCACAACGCAAAATGCGCAGTAAGGAGTGTATTTTAGACTTTTTTAATGTGACCATCGTAATTTTCGTGTCATTTAACCTCTGAAAAGTCTATTCGCACGGCTGTATCTCTTGCATGCAACAGGCCCATTATAGAATTACGTTCTCCTAGACGCGCATGGAGTAAGAATCATAATTTGACAGAATTTTGCAATTTAGAACTATAAATTCTGCCTCATCTGAAAAAACACTTGTGTGGATAGGGAAACTAATGGCACATATGTTGTTTTTAAACCGGGCCAAAATTTATAGTTCCAAATTGCAAAAAGCAGTCCAATTGAAATAGCGTAGGGTAAAAGCCTGATTCCTCTCACACGATGTGTTCTTTCTTATTATAGTTTCACCATTCATACGTTGTAAATGTCCGTATGTTTCCTCGAGATGGAAAAGACGAGCTAATAAGTTGTTTCAAGTTGTTTTCCTAAATCTGTAAAACCAATCCAGAGACATATTTCAAAGCCCAGTATTTTTCTCTTTTTTTTAAATTTTAAATTAACAAGTCAAAGCCACAATCTGTGGTTCGCAGATGAACAATTATTTTGGTCGGTACTATAAAATGTAATTTTTCTGTAGCCGTAGGGATCGTATACACACATTTTCATAACATGTATAGGGGTAAATAGCGGGAGGGCGGTATTAAATTGTGCTTCAAAATAAAATCAGCAAATGTTCCAATAAATTGCGATTACATTGCAAAGTTATTGCTATCAGATTGGAGTGATGCGTATATTTTTTTTTTTTTTTTTTTTTTTTTTTTTTTTTTGATAAACAAATATGTTTTATTGATTGAATGACAGGGTGGAATGATGCGTGACAGGGTATCACCAGAAGGCCTAAGTTTACATGTTATTAGTTTTAAAGATCCTATGTACAGTTTATGATTATTTCCCCCCTGTCTGTGATGCGTATATTGTCTAACCCCTGTCTGAAGGGACTCCTCTTTTAAAAATTTATTGGAATAAAATCGCGATAAGGTGCACTTTTTTGTATTGCAAATCGCCTGACTGTCTTATACATAGAACTATTCGATCGTTTACAATGGGAATGTATTAATCAAATAATGTAAAGATAATGCAATTCAAATGGTAAAAAATTTCAATTTTTTCCATTAACTTTGGCCATTCTTTCAAAATTCCGTTGCTCCATGCTCCTTGGGAACTATATGATTATAATATTAATTACAGTTTTATGTTGAATTTATTTATTAAAACATTCTTTTCTTTTTTTTTTTGCAGTAATTATTTTGTGGTCCCTCCAACATTCGTCAAGGCGGCGTACGAAAACTGCGAATTTTCACATTGCATCAGAGCTGTTCCTGAATTTACGGATCATCGCTTCGTCACGGTAAAATCTCTCCAACTCCTCCCTGCTCTCAGAATGGACCACTAGACAAGGTACAAATTTCAGCATTCTAATACATGTTTCTTAACCAAAATTTCACGTAAAACACGATACGCACAACGAAAATTACCGAAATTAACTCCTTACGAAGATATTTTATGATTCTTGATGCGTGAATTCAAACCACCCGCTCATGAAAACTCAATGCTCAACGTGATTCACATCGCGCGCTAAACGTTATCATGACAGTCTCTGCGATATAAAAATCTGGCAACCTCAATCTTGACGCTTTGGCTCAGCTGTAGCAAATTGCGAATAGTTTGAACAACACATGGTGGGAAATGAACATTGCTCGATTGAGAGGCTTGCAGAAACCGTTGTAGTGGGCGATTTGACTCACGTAGAGCTTTGAGTTTCTTGTGAGCGGGCAGTTCAAATTCCTCGTAACCAATGTGAAATAAAAACGTTAATATCTTTGTTAGGAGTTGGTTTAAGTAATTTTCGTTGTGCGAATCGTGCTTTACGTGAAATTCTGGTTAAGAAACATGTATCAGATTGCTTAAATTCGTACCTTGTCTAGTGGTCCATTAATTGCGAAGGAATCGACCATTTGTCTGTTCTCTCAGTTTTTCAAATCAAGCTGGTGCAGTATTCTTCCTCACCACTGATACTAGCAATCGCCATTTGGGTAGATTTTAGTAAAATCAGCAGTGGCGTGGCGTGAATTGCGATTTATCGATTGTTATGCCATTTAAACCTATGGAAAAAGATCGATTAACAGGATGTTCGCAGCGAACCCCTTAATAATCGATTCTTTACCATAGGTTTAAATGGCATAACAATCGATACATCGCAATTCACGCCACGCCACTGAAAATCACTCTAACTGCATTCCGCGTTGCCTATTGTGCCGTGCTACGGAAGAACGACGTATGAACATCCGGGAGTTGCCAAATTTCCTTCGATACAAGCTTTATTTTTGAGGAAAGTTACGAATATTTTCCCTTTAAATTTTCAGGGGTTTTAGGTTAAATTGCGAACCAAATCGTTCAAACAATCGGAGGAAAAATATTCATGCATTTAATAGGAAATTCGGGTTTTATCAGGGGAAATGTGGCAACGCCTGAAGGTTCATACGGCGTTTTCCCTTGGCACGGCAGTATTATAATTGGACTGCATTTTGCACTTTGGACCTGTAAATTATGGCTCATCTGAAAAAAACACGTATGTGCATAGGGAAATACTAATGGCACATGCGTTGTTTTTAAACCGGGCTAGAATATAAAGTTCCAAATTGCAAAATGCAGTCCAATTGTATCTCTCGGTTCGAAAACTATCAAACTCGGCATGGTGCTCTTGAAGGGGGTTTAGATCAAAGTTGGTCGTGAACGAAAAATTTGAGCTGGAATGTCAAGAGAACTCTCAGATACTAAAAACCACAATTGGACGTATCTCTATCAAACGGAACTATGCGCATTCAGACATGAGCCCTGAAACCCATATGAATATGTGCAAATTAGGGCTCACGTCATAATGCACGTAGCTCCGTTTGATAGAAATACGGAAATTTCCAATTTCTAAACAGGTTGTTGGAGCTCTTGGAGATATAATCGCGACTTCATGGGTTTTTTAGGCTTTTTGGAAAAAAGGTTCACGTATGGCAACTGAATTCCCCCTGCAACATTTCTTATTGGATTTACCTGAATTTTTAGTACATTATGTTCCGGTATAAGGTACGACTTTCCTGAAATTGTCATGACCAAGAAAATTTTTTTGCTCCCGTTGCAACGTTGCGAAGTTTCAAGCTTCACAATTATGAATTTTGCGAAAAAATTTCTAACATTGGCCCCTTTTTTCTCGGATTGGTCTGAATTTTAATCTCCGATGTGAGAGATGCGTAAATTTTGAAATTTGTATGATCAGGAATTTTTTTTTCCTGCAACGATGCCAAGTTTTAAACTTAAAAATTTAGGGTTTGGAGATAGCACGATGGCATAGGCCCGTTTCTCGGTGAATTAATCTGACTTTTTAGTCTCTTGTCCTCCCCTCTGAAGTGCAACTTTCCTGAAATTTTCATGACAGAGGGAATTTTTTTTCTCCCGTTACGACATTGCAAAGTTTCAAACTTCAACATTAGGGAGTTGACCACAAAGTGATGGCGTTTGGGCGGGATATTTTGCAGAATTTCCTTTATTCATGAGTAATTTTACCAAATGTTTTAATAATTTATCCATTCGAAACTGTAAAATTGTCTTGTTGCCGTTTTCATAATTTTTTCCGGATGAATTAATTCATCCTGCTGCAACTGCAAATATGCCGGTTTTTCATTCGCTTCAGCAGCGGCTGGAGGATCATGGAGATAAGCTTGTCTTAAATTTTTGTTGGGTTCAGTTTTTTCTCTGGAAAATGTAACTGCCAGTACCCCGCGTTTATTTTAAATGCAAGTTCTTCATTTTTAAATTTTTGCTCAGAAACATATGAAATATACGTCCATTTTCTCTCATCAAGATATTATTTTCTTGTGAATGAAGCGTCCTGGATTCGGGCTCTCCGATTCCTCCGCGAACGGAAGACGAATCCCGGACCTGCAATTCTGATATTTTCTTCTTTTTTTCTGTGACATATACATATGTTTACTTTAATTATCCTTGAAAAAGTGGTTTTTAGATTTCCTATAGTAATATATTTCTGGGATTTTTCTCATGATGAAGAGTCCTGGATTCGGGCCCTCCAATTCCTCTGCGGTTGGAAGACGAGTCCCGGACCTTCAATCATGATTTTTTGGGTAAAATATACGTATATTTACCATTCATTTTTGAATGGGCGGATTTTAGTTTTCCATTTTTACACAAGCTCATCTCTATGATTCTCCATACGTTGCTACAGCGAATGAAAAAGCCGGCATATTTGCCGTTGCAGCCGGATGAATTAAAAGTCATCCAGACTAAAAAATTATTGAAACGGCAACAAGGCAATCTAACAGTTTCAAATGGATAAATTATTGAAACATTTGGTGTAATTACTCATAAATGAAGAAAAGTTTGCGAGATATCCCGCCCAAACGCCATCATAGCGATAAGATTTTTGTTTCGGGGCTGAAATGCTCCCTTCTTAAACGTAAATCCAGAATTTTCGCAGTGCTGGGCGTCCCAAGATTTGCCATTGATTTTGCATCCTCTTACATCGAAATACTTTATCAGTTGAGTGAAATCATACATAAAGCTCCAAGACCTCCTAATTTTGCGTAACTGGTAACGCTTAGTTCCAGCGTTCTACCGGGCCGATTTTCATGATTTTTGCGTAAATCGACAGGTAATAGGCCCTACATGAGCCCGCTTTAATCAGATTTTGGAAGTAGGACCCAGATATTTTTAAAATCACGTTATAAAAGTGAGGGAATTTGTAGAATGCTCCGGGAATGCTACCGCTATGCGCGGGAGGATGTGCAGTGGTCGAGGAGGTTGCGCAGTAGATGTGTAGCCTGCGCATCAGCTCTGCTTATCAACACAAGCTTGGCGCCGGATGCAGCAAGATGAGCGGTGGCCGAGTCGTCTAAGACATCGGATGCGTCCCTTTTCATCAAGGTATGGGTTCGACTCCCGACTTCTATGATCCTTAATTATTACCTGATATAACATTGTTCGTTGTTTTACTGCAATATTTCATCAAGCAGTCATTCCAAATGACGTCCTTTTGACTCCAAAAATTTTTTTTTTTCTTTATTCATCCAAAGCCAAAATTATTTCATTCTAAAAGTAAAGTATACCTCATATCGTAATTCTTTAGGGGAAAAATAAAACTAAAACTGATAGGAGGGTAAAGATAGGGCCGCGAAGCGGCCAATTGATGGCGCGGAGCGCCTTCGGGGTTTGGGCCACGTAGCGGCCAGGGGGCGTAGCCCCCTAGTTTATTCTACCAGAGAACACGAGACAGAAATAAAGATATAGAAGAAAAGCGAGAGAAGAACAGGAAGAAAAGAGAGCGATAAACAAGAAGAAAAGAGAGAGAAGAACAAGAAGAAAAGAGAGAGAAGAACGGGAAGAAAAGAGATATATTATTTACCTGTATCCTAGCCTGACTGCTCATCGGAGCAAGCTACGCTTCTTAGCATCCCAAATACAATATCACCTCCAGCTCTAGTATGAATACTTGTGAGAAATACATAATCTACGGATGAGAAGGACTCGCTCCAGTAAAGTTATTTTCTTCCGGAATTTATTTGATTTGCTACAATTACAATATGCAGCCCCTGCTGATGTCGAGTCGAAACCTACCGCAGATGGCGCCACTGTTTTTGCGAAAGTTAATGACACGTCTTTAATGTATATTATGCATTTTATTTTTAATCGATAATTGTGTTGTGGTTGAACAAGTATCAAAACTTCATAGATATATATCTGTTACAGGGTGGCAAAATTGCATGAAAAATAAAATCTTGAAATTTCAGGCGAAATATTTCATGAAATTTCAGAAATTTATGAAAGATATCGAAAAATACCGGTTGCTCCTCCTGTTTCGCGAAATGTAAAAAATAGTGAATTTATTCTATTATTGTGTGTTTGAGTGCGGGTTGCATACTCTAGTCCCTGAAAAATATGAAATATTTCACAGCCTCGTTAAATTACATGAAATATTTCCAATCTTTCATTTCTTTCTTACGTTTCATGCCATCCTGATCTATTATCTATACTTCCCCACCATTCCCTTTTATATCTTTTTCAGCTACTTTAATACTTTATCGTATTGTACTAACTATTCAAACGCCTACATGAAACACGAGACAAGGAAAGAGATAAGGAAAGAGACGAGGAAAGAGACAAGGAAAGAGACAAGGAAAGAGACAAGGAAAGAGACAAGGAAAGAGACAAGGAAAGAGACAAGGAAAGAGACAAGGAAAGAGACAAGGAAAGAGACAAGGAAAGAGAGTAGGAAAGAGACAAGGAAAGTGAGTAGGAAAGTGAGATGGAAAGTGAGATGGAAAGTGAGATGGAAAGTGAGATGGAAAGTGAGATGGAAAGTGAGATGGTAGTAGTAGTAATATAATGTAAGTGAGATGGAAAGTGAGATGGTAGTAGTAGTAAAATAATTTTATTTTAAAGCGGTGCTTTAGCATCTAAGGCCATTTACACCATGGAAAGTGAGTTGGAAAGTGAGATGGAAAGTAAGTGAGATGGGAAGAAAAGTGAGGAGGAAAGTGAGACGGGAAGTGAGACGGAAAGTGAGACACAAAAGTGAGACGGAAAGTGAGACACAAAAGTGAGAAAGAAAGTGAGACACAAAAGTGAGAGAGAAAGTGAGAAAAGAGAGAGAAGGGTCTGGTGCCGGAGCCTCCTCGTGGTGGACCTGGGGCGGGTCTCTGACCCGTGCCAAACGCCGGCAAACTGTTGTGATTCTGCACCCTCCCTCGCCTCTGGTTGTTAGCCCATATCTCTTCACACATCGTAACGAGCTATGTAGGATCAAGCGCTTCCTTGGTACGTTATTACCTTGGTTGTTAGCCCATATCCCTAATACGCTCGGGCATGGATCAACCGCTTCCTCGGTGCCTTGCTTCGCGCGCAGCAAGGCTGTTCACACCTTGGATGTTAGGCCATATCCATTGCAGCCTTGGATCAAGCGGAACCTTGGTACGTTATTACCTTGGTTGTTAGCCCATATCCCTGGCTTACGGAAGAGATCAAGCGGAACCTGAGGAACATGAGGGGAACGATGATCTTCAGAGGACCACTGATAGTAGTTAGGCCATATCCTTGAACCGCGAGGTGCAAGGATCAACCGGTACACAGTGGTCTGAAAATCCCGATCTGTGACCGACTTTGCGCGATTCGTCAGTGACCAATTGCAGGGGTGACCGATCGAAGCCTGGCAATCCTGTACTGGTCAACCTCCGGTATCTGCCGATGCTTGCGCATTAAGTCTAAAGCCGTCATCCCCCCCGGGACACTTTAGACCAGGCAAAGTCGGAACCGGAGGGTCGGACACCTCTCAAACGGGCTGGTGGTTGAGGCGATGTTGCAGATTGAAGTAGGTTTTGATGCAGGACGAGCCGAATACTTCACGAGAGTCCCGGGGTCTCGTGGCTCAGGGTATTCTGTTCTCCTGGGCCGAACAAGCCGGACAAAGTTTCAGCAATCTCTATCTCTGTAGAGAGTATCCAGCTACGAGTTTGTTGTCTCACTGCTGGATCGCACGGTGGTAGAGGAGTTCCCTGCATTCGGTCATTGGCGAATTGTTCACTGTTGTGAGTGAGGGTGCGCCCAGAACTTGTCGTTGCGAACCAGGGCGTTGCCGTCTGATGTCGGTTCCTCCTCGTGGTGGACGGTGGAAACGAGGGTTTTACCCTCGGCTAAACGCCGACAAAATATGTGCTGGTTTGGTAGTAATACACAGGGGTCGATAATTTAGTCAAATTATAATGGCTCATTGTCTCATGCCCCTTTATCCCAGCACTTTTTAGATATGAATGACACTTTAACTGATAATGTCTCCCTAGCATCTTTCATGTATAAATCAAACTTTAACTGATAGTTTAAAAACCTTTCAGAATAACAAAAAGTTTTCGCTCCGCACCAAAAAAATTATCAATTTTATAGGAAAATAATTGTGAATTTTAATACTACATATTTTGAATATTTGTAGAAGAAAAGAAGTTGCACGATTCTGAGTACACTGTGATCGCGCTGGTTTCTTTGTGCTAGATGCGATCAAAATGGCTGTTCACCTCTCGAAAGTACATTTGAGGAGCTTGGAGAACAAGGCGCACAAGTGCAGTTTTTGCTATTTCAAGAAATACGTATTTAAAGTTTCAAAGTTACATGGAGCTTTATGATGGGAAGGAATTTTAAACTCACTTTTTGATGGTTTACAGTTGGATTTTAGTTGTGAATTTTTCACAGAATATACGGCGCAACGAAAGTTAGTTGAGTTTATGAATATCTCAATTTGGCCAAGAACTGCACTTTTGCGCCTCGTCCTTCAAGCTCCTCATTTAAGGGGCGCAAGTCCGCGACGCATATTGAAGACCACCTACAACTGTTATAAGTAATTATTCATATAAAAAAATCGTACCTAATAATTTCTTTCGGCAAATCGTTAAGCCAACTTATTGTTAGATCGATAACTTTCGCGGTTACGCCTCAAGTACCTCATCTGTGAATTTATCGGAAGAAACACCCGTACAGCGGAATTTTCAAGTACTCAAATATTTGAAATTTGTTTAGAGAGAATAAAAGCGCGAAGCTCCTTCAAAATTTGATGTATGCCAAAAGGACGTCATGTCTGTTCAGCATCGGTAACCTCATGAGCATTGTTCCTGTGCATATATCATAAGTCAGTGCAGATAGTTGATCCCTATTGTTAAACAGCTTATCGACGGTGAAACTACCAAACCACGTATCTCGGTTTGCGACGTCGCAGACTTCCTGTCATACTTTATTTTTTAAATGAAAAGCTACTTAACGTCCAGTCTTGAAAATTTCCGTGATTTTTCCTCTTCGTGCGAAGAAAATTCTGTGAAAATTTCAAGGAATGATATTGATTTGGTCTACTTCAAAAAAATAAAATGTGAGCGGAGATTTTTAAACACCGCAAACGAGATACGTGGTTTGGTAGTTTCACCGTCGTTATGTAACTTTAGGATGTTTAATTTGAAGACATTGACTGTTAGTTTATAACCTTTTATTGCATGTGGAAACACTGAGTTTATAACCTTTTATTGCATGTAGAAACACTGTTAGCTGCTGCTGTATTGCTTTTTATTTGAATGAAATTGTAGGTATTTTTTTCCAAATGAAAAAAGAAAAATAAGATTAAAATTGTATGCAAAAGTGTTTGTTGGTGATGTATAGAATTGTGAAAACAGAAATTTAAAATGAATGGAAAATGAAAACGATCCAATGAAATAAAAGAAATTCGAATGTACAATTTTTACTTATTTTATTAGATTTGTTCATTACAGTGTCCTGTATAAATCCGTTTGTCGAGATGCATTTCAATGGTCTCTCTCCTTACATATTATTTAAACATCCAAGGAAATAGTATTTCCCAAATATTGTTTATCTGAGGAATAAATTTATGAAACCATATACTATGTTCAAGCCGCGAATGTCGGGTTTTGAAGCTTTGAGATAATCTCGTTCCAAGTTTTTTAAACTTTGTACTTTTATGTTCGTGCAGCAAATGGGGTTGGATGAAAGTATAACATTCAGAGCAAATCCTCCTCTAAAAAATTAACTTTAGAATTTTAAATTTGAAGGCAATGGTCAAGGATAAACAGTGATTTTATAAAAGACCACGTCCGCTGTTTCTCAAAAGAGCAAGTGATTTTTCGCACCCCGCATGGAGCAACCGTCCCCCGCCCAAGCCATCAATTTCATTTTTTTTCTTTCTTTTTTGAGAGTTAACAATTAACATCAATATACAGAGCTATGTGCTTGTTTGACATTGAAAAGGACACCTCACAATTGGATTGCATTTTTCCAGGAAGGAATCATGAGCATTCTAATGTTACTAGGATTGTGCAACTTACATTTGTTGAAAAAAAATTCTAGAATCATGCAATAATTTAAATGTACAAAAGTAATTCTCGTCTTGAATTCATAGGTTATTGGGAGTAAAGATACAACTTGTTTATGTAATCAGTTTATATTTGCAAGGTAAAAAAAGTTTCACAATCTTAGTGACATTGGAATGCTCTTGCTTCCTTTTTGCAAAATGCGATCCTAATATAAACTCAACGAGAATACATAGCCGTCTATGGCGTTACTATGTTGAACAGCTGACTTTTTAAACATGAGCGAAACTGTTTAAAGACAGCCTTCCGAGTGGATTAGAAATAAGCTGCAATTTTATATAGATAAAACTTTAGTATCAACTTTAGGGGATACTAGTATATCACCGAAAGGAAGAAACCAAATTGAGGAGTATCAAAGGAAGAGCAGAATGAAATAAGATTGGGACCAGCCAAGATTTGGAATTTTCACGATTTTTTCACGAAGTCCACACGTACCATAGACTCACCCTCTGCAAACAATTTTTGAGTACATTTTTGTCGCATTTCTTTTTTTTTTTTTTTTTTTTTTTTTTTTCCCCTTCAAGACCACTGTGCTCAAAACAACTTGATCGCCATAATGGGAATCCGAGAAAAACCGTAAAACACGTGTGACCCGCTCTGAATCTAGGAGTGCTAAGAAATAGTAAAGCGGTTAATTATTGAATCAAATTATTGATTATTTTATGGTTTAAAATATGCCGATTAATACAGTGTATTCAGCTTTTCTTGTATTTTCATTGCTAACGCCAAAGTTTTTTTGAGAATGACTGAATGAGAAATCTTCGAAAAAATTATGATTTTTCACCTTAGGTAGAATTTGGAAAGTTGGATGAGAAAACTTACATTATGGTGTTAATTTCTCATTCTTTGTCGAGTGCTCTATGAGTCTTCTCTCCTCCAGTGTATGAAACCATTATGCAAATTTTCACCGGAATCAGTTGATTTCCGTTCCAATAATTGAACCACTCCAAGAGAAGGCTCCAAGAGCAGAAAAAAGAAACAAAATATTACGCTACGGAACTTTTACTTGTGCCCTTCGATCGCGGAAGGGGGGGNNGGAGTCGAGTGAAAAAAATACGTGTTAATTTAAAAGACGACAAGTGCTGTACATTTTGCATTTGAATTGCAGCCGAGATTGAAAAGGCGAGCGGGGTGGGAGGTATGCGGAGGAGAGCGGGGGTAGGCGGAGGGGCTCTTGGTTCTTGGCCTCCGTGGCCTTCCTTCTCACTTTCTTCATCAAAGCAATCCTGGAGGAGCCGAGAGCGGGGGAGGGGGGTCGGGTGGGGGGAAGACGATTGACCTGACTTCAAAAGTTTCAATCTTCACGAAAATTACGATGTTGATTCGGCGCGTGTAGCTCCAGGGCAGCACTGCCAAATGGACTACATTTTGCAAATCGGAACTATAAATTCCAGCCCAGTTTAAAAACGACGAATGTGCCGTTAGTTTCCCTATGCACATAAGTGTTTTTCCAGAAGAGCCAGAATTTATAGTTCCCAATTGCAAAATGCAGTCCAAATCGCCTTGCCTCAGGAAAAACAAAATCGAAGACGTATGAAGACCACTTTAAGAGAGATGGACGTATTTCTGCCAAACGGAACTATGTGCATCAAGACATGCGCCCTAAGACTCGTAAGAATATATGCATAACACGGCTTACGTCTAATGCACATAGTTCCGTTTTTCAGAGATAAGTCAAACTATGAAAACATCAGCCGCGTCATAGAAGGAGTCTCTGGAAGAAGTTGGACATGACATTTTTGACAAAAATTGTAATATTTTACGTTTATTCCGTCACAATATTAATTTCAAGTGGCGTGTGGACAATTTCACGAGAAAACCCAATGAAACTTCCTTTAAACATCAATATTTAGTATTAAGGAAGATATACGCTTTTAGAGTTTTCGAATCATGTCCCATCTCTCCCATTGATTCGATCTACCGAACAAGGGGATCGGAATGACCCGTTCATGAGTTGACTTCACCAGCGCTCTTGGACGTTGCAACTCTGTTGCATGCTATGCTTATCTAGTTTCTAGTAATACGTTAGTAGCTTCAATTATTTTAGGCGCAGGCGATAACTATTCGAACTCAGCGGCGGTGATTTTGCCTACACGGGAAGATGAAGGCGACTTACCCAGCCCTGTGTTTGGATAACGACGCCTTGCATTAGTGCTCACAATCAGTGGATAAATGTATTCAAGGCGGCTGCGATAATTATATTCGAACTCTGCGGCAGTGATTTCGTCTACACAGCAGGCAACTTACGCAGCTTACTTTTCGAACACGATGCTGGCTGTGCTTAAATATGACCGTGGTGCTTAGTAAATGAATTTATTCAAGGCGCAGGCGATAACTATTGGAACTCAGCAGCAGTGATTTTGCCCACTTGGCAAGATGAAGGCGACTTACAAAGCCCTGCGTTTGAATAACGACGCTTTGCATAATTATGACCGTAGTGCTCACAATCAGTAGATAGATGTATCCAAGGCGCATGCGACAATTATATTCAAACTCTGCGGCAGTGATTTCGTCTACACAGCAGGCAACCTACGCAGCTTGCTTTTCTAACATGATGCTGGCCGTGTTTAGATACGACTGTGGTGTTTAGTAGATGGATTTATTCAAGGCGCAAGCGATAACTATTCGAACTCGGCGGAAGTGATTTTGCCTACGCGGCAAGATGAAGGCGACTTACGCAGCCTTGCCTCTCGAGCTCCATGCCGTAAACACGAAGTACTCATGCGCTTACTTACCCGCACATTATTCAGCGTGTCTCTGAAATCCTTCTAAATTTTAAACTAAGGATTTTAGTCCGTTTCTAGGGTTGATTCCGTAACTTATTTGCAAGCTTTAAATGGTTTCAATGTCAATCTTATAAATCCGACATCAAAGAGAGTAGAACTATCTTTCCTCAAGCACCGAATGAAGACTGCGTTGTCTCGAATCTACTGAGCAGTAGACAAAGAGCAACTGAGGAGCAAGCATTGAGGCAAGTAAGCACCGAAGCACCGATGATCCAATTTGTATTAGATTGGCAGAATTTTATAGAAAACCCGATACAGAAAATTTGGTTGGAAAATTACTGCCATATTTGGTATTGAGCACCTACATACGGAGAGTATGGACTTTTGGACTTGCCGAAAATTTTGAATTTAGTTCTTGGTGTTCTTCGCGGCCAGAGGGGCAGCCAATCTACGAATTCAAATTATCCAGTGTGATTAGTAATGACAAATGTTACAACCCATCGTTTGTGAAGCACCTTTTTTTTCTTAGTGTTTGCACAATTTTACTCATTTCTACGAAAAAACGGCCATTTATTTGTATGAACGGTCTTTGTCATCTTGGTTTGACATCGGAATCTGAAGATCGGCGGTGACATTTTTCGTTTTCGAAGGTTGGCTGCTCTTTTTGGCCGCAAGAGCTCCATATTTCGAGATGTCCGCTCTCTTCCTACGTAAACACTCTGCTTCGGTGAAACGGGAATGTGGTTTGGATCCTCGCTCGATGAGTGTTTTTCCGGAGGACGCGACAACGAGGCCATCAGACTCGACGCGGCCTGACGCTAAACAAATGTCCGACACTTAATCAGACAATCAGATCAGATCAAACAGACGTTTTTCGCGGGGCCTTTTATCCTTTGAATAAGCCCCCTCGCCCGACCCCTATCGCCACCCCGCCCCCCTTTTCCAATTTCGTCGCCGGCCCAAGTTTAAATTACTCTCTCGCCTCCCTCGCCCCCCCCATCCCTTGGTTCGCGTTCATCTTTCCGGCCCGTTTTGCCTTTGTTTCCCACTTTCCTTTCGCTGCTCTGCGGCCGTTCGACCAGGAACTCGTTCTCTCGCAGGTTTTAAGCAGTTTCAAGCAGGGACTTAGAGTCCGAGTCAGAATTGTGGGTGTCATTATGCGTTAAAAACCAAGTGAATATCGACGGTAAAACTGCAGGGTGTCTACAAGTCCGGAATTGCCGGAAAGTCCGGAAATAGTACTGAATTTTTAAGGGCGGTCCAGAAATACTAAAAAAGTGCGGAAATTCCGCAGGGAGGTCCAGAATTTTTTTCATTTCCGTCATTTTTTTTTCATCTTTGTCGCATTTTGAGTGAGGGATTCAAATTGTTGACATTTTTTGAATTTCGTCGAATGGAAGTACTGAAAAAGTAATGCATTTTTCTATTGAGGCGGTACTGAATTTCTCGGGAATGTACTGAAAAAGTACTGTAAAAGTACTAATTTTTGGTCAGCCTGTCTTAGTAGTCAGCCTGAACTGCAAAAGTCTCCACTACCATTTTATTTTTTAAAAGAAGACCGAATCATCATCATGACTTGACAATTTTGCAGAATATTCTCTATAAGGAGAAAAATTGTCATTGAAATTTTCAAGAAATGACGTTCAGCGGTTTTCCATGCAAAAGAGAATGTATGAAAGGAAATCTGCAACGCCGGAAACAGAAATACGCATTTTTGCAGTTTCACCATCGATATAAATGAAATCTTAGTGCTCAAGGTTTGCGTGCTACGCGTAGTTCCTATTGATCTTATCCATTTTTGTATAGTCTATTTCAGCACAAATACCAGACTGTGTTATTTAAGGTGGTCTTTCAACGCTTTGCAAATTCAGGCTCCTTCTTTCAAAAACAGGAAAGTAATAAATTAAAAAAAGCTCTATTTCAACATTGTGAAAATGTACGCTGTGTCATATTGAGTCTTTACTAGGAATCTATTTTGCATTTCTAATTAGTCTATATTGGTTTTGAAAAGCTGTAGTGAGCCTCTGTGAGGACTCTAGAAGCGGCACAGGCAAATACGAATGCAGAAGAATGGTTTCCCGGCCGAAGAGGTCACATATCGTATACTACATTTTGCAATAAGGAATTACTATTCCGAGCTTATACACAGAAGCACCTATCCTCATGAGGATACTTACGGCGCATATGCTGTTTCTAAAATGAGCTCGAAAAAGCAGTGCGTTATAGGAAAGCGTAGTGTATTTTATCTCGGCTCATCGAGATAATAATTCGGTGGCGAGGGCGAGGCACGGAATCGTCGCGCCGAGCGGGTCCAGTTCCTCCGCGCGAACCGGAAACGAAACTCCCGGACCGGAAGTCCAAACACTCGGCGTTCAGCCCAGTGCTGCCACCTGGTGCGAGAACCCACATTCCTCAAGAAAAACCGAGTATCGGCTTCCAGATGTCGTCAAATTTCCTCCGTTTTTTTGTTTGTTTTATTGTTAAAGTGTCAGGAGTAAAATTTCTCGTTTGAAATGAGTTACTACGGCCTTGTCTCCACGGGCCGTTTCACGAGATTTGTCCCAGGGAAAAATCCCACTTACGAAGTTGGGAAAAATATTGAGTTAATCAATATTTTTCCCAGTACCAGGTATGGTACTTGTACCCCTAGGACCCATTGAGAGAAGAAGAAGAAGTGAAAACGAATTGTGCGATATTTTATTCGCTTTACTCCATTGTTAATGTTTGTTTCGTTAAAATAATGTGTCCAATAATTGTCAATTGAGTACAATTATTATTTTAATCCCGGTTAAATACTCGACTTTAACTAATTTATCTTCCCGCGCAAACTAGTCGCAGGACCGTATGAGCCTCGTCCCGTGGAGACGGTAACTGGGAAAAATCCCAGGAGTTTCATTCCTGCGATTCGAACTTGGGAAAAATCCCATGAAAACGTCCCGTGGAGACAAGGCCTAATCAAAGTTTGATCCAAAGTAAAAATGTCGCATATTTAATTGAATATAAAGTCGCGAATTTTTTAAAACTCATCAACGAAACAATTCACGCGACGAAAATTACTGAAATTGACTCCCAACCAGATATTCAATGTTTCTTGACGCGTAAATTCAAACCTCCCGCTCATGAAAACGTATGGTCTACGTAAGTCAAAATGAGCACGAAAAGTCTGCCGTGATAGCAAAGAGAGCTGTAACTGTAAAAATTAGGTTTAGAGATAACGGGCTCAGAAGCGTGACCGGAAAATTTTATCGAAAGAAGCCCCCGTTCTTTGTCAAATTGCCACCCACCATCCGGATCCGGAAGACTCTTAGAAATCGCGTCTGGATGATTAAAAATCGACCGATTTTATACCAATTAAATAATAAGGGTATTATTCATTTTCGTGTTAGGCTAGTGTTAGGCGAGATAGCCGTAAGTGCTCTATTCTGCATGCTTTCATGCTCGTGTTTTGGACTCGCAGCAAACACATTTTCAGGTTAGAAATTGGCAGAAGAAGGCGGCCTTTAACTTCAACTAGAAAGCATTGTTATCATTGGCTCTCCAGAAGAATAATGTCACTTACGGCTGTTTCGCCTGAAACTACGTCGTTTTTTGCACACTTATGGTTTTCTCATGTATATAACTCGTTTTTATACAAATAAAATGAAATTTGCTGTTTTAGCTAGTTCAGTTATTTCATCTAGAAGGGTTTAGGCGAATTTTGAAGGGAACCCGATTTCGATAATTTAACACTTTTTACCCTCTTCACTCTCACGGCAGACGTTACCGTGTCAGTTTCTGTGATACAAAAAGTCCTAGCATCAGTAATTAGTAACGTTTAGCATACACTTTATCGTCAGGATGTTGCTTAATCGCCATCGGCTATAAAAGGCTGTAAGAAATTGAGTTGCCGGCTATAGAAGCTATTGGAAATCTTACAGCCGACTGTAGGTCTATGGTATTTTGGAACACAGATTCTACTGCCAATTTTTACCAGGGAATCTAATCTCGGACCAAGAATGAGCAAATATTCGAGAAATCTGAAAAACTTGACTAATTTGCGCTGGTAAATCAGGCAAAACCCTTTCAAGAACATCTCAAATAAGGACAAGTTCTTACAGGGTAGATGATTAAGAGTCAATTTGACCATACATGAAATTATTCTAAGCTGTTTCAATTTTCGACCAAGGTAAGGGCCAAAATACCATCCTCAATGGGACACATCCCTTGCACCTTTTCTAGTGGTCTCTCCCATATTTTCCGGCGATAACTCGGCAACGTCGTGATGCCGATATGACGTTTCTCCGGGGAACGGTAAAAACGGTGGGGTTGAGGCCCAGATTTCCGGGCGCGCCGACGAGCACGTGTTTTGAAGACTATTTTTACGGGGAATAATGACGGGGGCCGGGGGCCGGGGGGGCGCCGAGTGGGAAAACGCGGGCTATTGTTAGGCGGGGATGGCGGGGAGGAGGAAGCGGAAGTAGAGTCGGACAGTGTTGCCGGTTTTGAGGAAGTCGGCTCCGTTTCCGGTGGGTAATGGCGGCGGGGAAAAAGCGCGGGTCAACAAGGCCCTCCCAAAATTTTCGCACGACTCCGAGCGTCGTTAAAAAAGGGGAGGGGAAGGGATTGAGGCAGATCAGGGATCGACCGATGTCGAATTGGCTGATTCGATAGTATTTGTGGGCTGTGGGATTCAGTTTCGTTGCAAGACACGCAGTGGCGTGGCGATATATCGATTGACCTGTCATTTAAACCTATGGGAAAAAATCGATTAACAAGGTGTTCGCAGTGAACACCTTGAAAATCGATTTTTTACCATAGCTTCAAATGGGGAAATATCGAAAACCGATCATTCATGCCTCGCCACTGATGACGCGGCGTGGTGGACGTCGCGTAGAGAGGATTTTATCTCACGAGATGAAAATAGTCATATCATTGAACAGTCGTAATGGACCAGTTCTGTCGTGTTAAGGAAAAATGCCGTATGAACCTCAGGGCGTTGCCAAATTTCCTGCCGAACATGTGAATGTTTTTCTTCCAATGTGTCAAATGATTTTTATCGCAATTTTACCTAAAGTTTTTGAAAATGTCAAGGAAGAATATTCATGTCTTTCCTCGAAAATGAACATTTATCGACGGAAATTCTGCAGCTTTTAAAGGAAAATCTGAATTTTGAAATTATCAGAATAACATGGAATCTTTTATTGACCAGATGAATCAAACGCCAGGAACGCTTTTGGAATTAATAATTTAAATTGGCGCTGAAGAACTAGTTCAAGGATGAAAATAAACGAGAAAAAACACTTATAAATGGCCCGAAGCTGTTTGTAACAAGGTGGAGAAATGGTGTTGGGTCCACACCATGTCGCGGGGAAATAAAAGCCGAGAAATTCCAAAAATTACAATCAGAGTCAAAAAAAATTTAACTCTAATGAGTACCAGTACAAAACCAAGTGGGGAGAGTGTTCAGCTCAGGCAGTTTGCACTGACGAGTGAGATCTACTGATGAGGTCTAAAATGACCCAAATTAAACCGTTATCAATCCCTCGGCGTGACCTTAACTTAATACTCCAATGCAAACTGCCTGAGCTAAACAATCTTCCCCGTCACTTTTGTACTGGTGCTCATTAGAGTTAAATTTTTTTGACTCAAATTGTAACTTTGGAATTTCTCGGCCTTGATTTCCTGGCGAAATGGTGTGGATCCAGCACCATTGCTCCACCTTGTTGATGAAAATAAATCGATATTTATTTAAAGAACTCCGGAGCGTTGTATCTCTTTCCCCCAAGAAGATCCCAGTAAAGAAGGAGAAATCTTTGATTCCTCATCAGGGAACGAACTCCTGAAAATCATTGAAAATCAGGGACAAATCAAGGAACGAGCATCGTCAAGAATTCTAGACACGATGATAATGAACGATATCCAAATATCGCTCTACATCCCCGATCTTACGTCATCCAAGGGTCCATTTGGAAATTTCAAAGAAGTCGGCGGGCGAAGGGAAGCAGAATCTTCCATTGACCAGATGGACTGCATTTTGCAATTTGGAACTATAAATTCTGGCTCCTCCGGAAAAACACTTATGTGCATACGGAAACTGATGGCACTTACGTTGTTTTCAAACCGGGCTAGATTTTATAATTCCAAATTGCAAAATGTAGTCCAGATGAGTTACACATCAGGAACGCTTTTGGTATTAAACATTTGAAAATTGGCTGAGTAATCGGTTTAAAGATGAAAATTAATCGATATTCATATCTGGAAATCTGGAGAGATATATCTCTCCCCACGCCCTCTCCAAGAAAATCCCAGTAAATTGGAAGAGAAGTTCGGTTCCTCATCATGGAATGAACTCTTGAAAATCATTGAAAATCAGGGACAAATCAGGGAATGAGCATCATCAAGAATTCTAGACGCCATGATTATTCTGCCGTGCTAAGAAGAAACGTCGTATAAACATTCGAGAGTTGCCAAATTTACCTCGATAAAATTTTTATTTATAAGGAAAGTTAAGGATAGTTTTCCTTTAAATTTTCAGAAACTTTAGGTGAAATCGAGGACAAAATCATCCAAAAAATTGGGAGGAAAATATTCATAAATTTACAAAAAAATTCACGTTCTATAAAAGGAAATTTGGCAACGCCTGAATGTTCATACGGCGTTTTTCCTTAGCGCGGCAGTATTAACGATATCCAAATATCGCTCTACATCCCCGGTCCAACTTGGTCCGAGGGTCCATTTGGAAAGTTCAAAGAAGTCGGCGGGCGGAGGGAAAGCGACTGAAACACGCGCGGGCGTCTTAGTTTGTTTCGGGGGAGCTCCGAGAGGCGCAGTTTGTTCCCCGGGCGCTGAGCGGCCTTCCCATTCTCCGATGTATTAATTAGACGCTTTTGTTCTGCTTGCGGGAAACGGCGATTTAAATGCTTAGATTTACGAGCCGGAGATAAGGCGAGACGGTCCTGAAAACATCGGCTCCGTCGCGCCCCCCTCCCAAGTTTTTACTCATCTCAAGATTGCGCCCCCGTTTTTGAACGTAATTAAGCACTGCAGCACGCAATGCGGAAATCAAGATGCCCGGCATCCCGACTTGTGGATTTATTCCCCACGCCGAGGATTCCTCCGCCGAGGTTCAAGTCCGAATTTCTATCGCCCCTAAGACGTTGTGTCTGCTGGGCACAGAGAAATACCATGCCGAGGCAAGGAAGAACGCCGTATGAACATTCGTGAGTTGCCCTCATACCTGAGAAAACATGAATTATTGGGACAGCTACGCAAATTTTTCCTTGAATTTTTCAAACGTTTTATTCAAATTCTGAACGAAATCGCCTCAGAAATTTGGAGTAAAATGTCCCAAATTTCCCTAGTAAATTATTTGGAAATCACACAAAGAAATACCATGCCGTGCTAAGGAAGAAACGCCCTATTAACGGTCCTAAGTTGTCTGGATAAAATATGAATCTTGGGAAAAGTTATACATATTTTCCCTTGAAATTTTCAAGTATTCTAGATCAAATTATGAACGAAACTGTTTGAAAAGTTTGCGGTAAAATATCCCGAAATCCCCATAAATTCTTTCTTTTTGAAGGAAAAATAGCAACGTGTGAAAACCCTTATAAAAGGGCCATAGTTCCAATGAATGTTTTGTGAAGAACAATCAATAGACACGGTAAGTATGAGGAAGGGGGGGGGGAAGGATATCCCCGTTGAATGCCAACCAACGGATGACGAACTTCCACTCACACGCACAGGACTGTAACGTCCTACATTGGATTGCTAAGCTTCAGATTTCCGCAATCTTTTAAAGTTCCTTCATTTCGGCGGCTATGCAATGTGATCCCCGGAGAGTTAACACAGTTGCTAAGGTACGCCGTTGGCAAAACGGTCTGCGCATCGCATCGCAAGGTCGTTCATGATACCTTCTTGTGAGGAGAAACAATCGTCTGCTTTCGCGAGCATCCTTTTTCCGATTGATAAAAACATTTGATTCAATAACTGGAAAAGTGTATGAGATTGATTGCTAACTTAAGCACTGTACCAGTGGTTTAAACTTAAGGCTTATTTGAATTAGCCGAAGTTGACGCATTCGTTTGTCAAAGTGTCGTCAATTCTACGCAAAGAGCGGTTATCCATCGGTTTCTCTTTTTTGTTTTCGCTTCAAATCAGCGGACCGCTCCTAAAATACAAAAACCTGCATTCATCTGATACAATAATTTTTCCGAGCTCTAGGATTTGAACAGATTAATGAAAGTAAATTCAACTGCTCTCATTGTCTTTTAATGATGCCTAGAGTTTCATTCATTTTAGAACGACCGATTTGATTCGATGAGAATGAATCTGACGAATCGAATATACTGTGCAACTTAATTCTATTGGCAGATGGATTCTTTTAGATAATAAAGAAGAAGAAAAAGTAGCCGACCATTCATCCTTTCCCTTATTCTCCTTTCGATCATTTCTCATTCTGGAATTTTGGACCTGCTACTGATTCGGCTGCCAAATAAAACCGACAAAAAACCCGTATTATTAGTATAAAAAGAACCGTGAGTGAGGCGACCCAGAAACTTTAAAGTTTAGTGGGACACGAACACTCGTATTGCTGCTGGGAATAGCGTTGTTCTTCCGTCTCTGATCAGATAAAGCACCTCTCTTCCACAGTTTAATCCGTTACTTTGTAATGTTTGCATGTGATTCAAGCTCCTCGTTTGGAGATAACGTCTTGCAGGATGTCCAATTTCCACTTCCTATACTGCCGTGCTAAGGACTAGCGCCGTATGAGCCTTCAGAAGTTTCCAAACTTCATTCGATAGGACACGCATTCTCCGGGAAAGCTTAAAATATTTCTCCTCCAAATTTTCAGAGAATATGATTCGTATTCGGATATAAATTAGCGAAAAATTCCGGGAGAAAGTATTCATAACTTTCCTGGGAAATAAACACTTTATTGGAGAAAATTTGACAACTTTCGAATGTTCATACGGCACTTTTCTTTACCAAGACATTATCGTATCTCAGGTAACAGGTTTCTATCTGCAATTTTCGTCCTCGTATCTTCACTCTGTGGTTCGCAATGTGGGCTGCATTTTTTGCGGCGGAGCACTGGTGAAATATTTGCATTGGGGTAAAGGTTAGTCAGAGTGAAATTACGATAATCTCACACCTTCCAGCCCCCTCGATCTTGTAAACTGAATGATATTTAAGCAGAATAGCGCATTTTGCGTGTCATTAATAGATAATTAAAATGAAAAGTCTTGCCTCTCACGCTTGTTGATTTTTTTATATTAACGCAGTCTAGTCATTGCACATTTCTTGAATGCTGATTCTTTGACGAATTCATCAAATTTATTGTTTTCTCCTCTTGCCACAATCAAATTCATAGAGCTGTCGTAGGCAAAAAGTCAAATCAAACATTTTATAAAACAGTGTAATTTTGATAGTTTTAACTGTTTTCAACGAAGAGCTCTCAAGTTTCTGATTTCTTGAAATTAAGATTCATCAAATTTACGATTAATTTTGTATTTTCTTTCTGAATACAACTCATCAGTAGTTAGAAAAAGAGAGACCCCAACAAAACGACGCCAAAACAGATTACACATTGTGACAACACTGCAATCTGTCGTGAGTTACCCCAACAAAAAGACGTCCAAAACGAGGACTACATCATTATACGCCTACACGAAATTAGTTAGAAAAAGAGAGACCCCAACAAAAAGACGTCCAAAACGAGGACTATATCATTATACGACTACACGAAATAAAACTCCAAAGTATCCACCAATTAATAATAAAAAATTACACAGACTGATTCTACAAGAGCTCAGCTGGAGCTCTCAGAAACTACAAACGAACACGATCGATAGTAGTTAGAAAAAGTGAGACCCCTGCAAAAATACTCCAGAGACCCCAGCAAAAAATACTCCAGGACACATCGTGAACTAGTGAGACCCCCCATGCTGACAACACTCTAGAGCAATCTTTTGCTATGGAGAAACCCGTTTCCACACCACCATAGAGGTAGGGTTATCAGCGCGTTTTTTTTTTAAAGTGGTATCCCCAGTAGGCCTATTCCACTAGATGATTTTATTACTTTACATCACAAAAGAAACATCTATCTAACTATCATATAACTAATCCTTGGGACAATTTTCAAGAATAAAGTCATTCGACACGTCTTGATATTTGACAATATTTTCTCAATCCACTTTANGAAAATTCTTTCCTAAGTTAGCAAATAATTACTTGTCTAAGATTATCAAAAGAAGCTGAATTTCAATCTGAGTAAGAATATCTCACTATTTGTCTAGGCATTTAAGAAAATGTCTGATTGGATTATTCATCTGCGACAGAAGCCTGGCGAAGTAAAGCGAGCTAAGTCTAAGTCTGGGCCGAAACGAGTTAGTGATGTTAGTCTTGGAGATGAACGGCCGCAGTCTCAACGGCGCACTCGAGCAACTATTTTAACTCTCCGGAGATCAAATTGCATAGCCACCGAATTGAAGGAACTTTGAATGATTGCAGAGATAGGTAACTAAGCACTGCAATAAATGGCGTCGTGCTGCGCGCGCTGTGATTGGTAGTTCGCCATTCGTTGGTGAGCATTGAACGGGGATTTTTTTTTACGAATATTTACAACTTCACGAGGGCGCTCCTCACAAACATTATTTGGAATTGTGCCCCCTTAACATGGTTTATGTAGTGTATTTTACAAGGGAAATACTGATGGACTTGATTATTGAAACTGATAGGCGAAGCTGTAAAAAAAGGAGATCCGGAAAAAGTCGAGCGATTCTATTGCTTGAATGGATGGTTGTTATAGACTGAAGAAGGAAATTATGAACTAACTCTAGGGTCTTTCGAGGGTTCCCGTTACTTAGTCTATAATTTACCGTCTCTGTCTATTTTAAACACCCGCTTCCACCGAAAGGATCGGTGCATTTTCCCATGGTCTTCTTTGCATATAGCTTTGTCTATCAGTTTCAATCATCAACCCGCTCCTGTGTTCTTTAGAACAACTTATGGAAGCTTCAATTTGATAAAATAGTGTGATTCCCTCGAAAAATTCACACACAAAAAAATGCCCATATATGAAATTTTATTAACATCGGTGACAGTGCATTTTCCCTTAGTCTGCTTTGCCTATCGCTTTGTCTTTCAGTCTCATTCATCAACCCGCTCCTGTGTTCTTTAGATCAACTTATGGTCTAAGTTTTAAATTAATAAAATAGTGCATTTCCCTAGAAAAATTCACACACATAAAAATGCCCATTTCGTCACCTTCCAGGCAAAGTATCACAAGCGCCATGTGACGTTTAAAAATTTCCGCCGCCATTTTATTTTTTTACAGAGAAATTGTTCAACGAAGCTGTCCGAAAATTTCACTGAATTTTCTGTGTGCTGCCGATAAGATTTAGTGAAATTTCCAAACAGATTCAACCAATAATTTCTCTGTAAAAAAATGAAATGGCGGCGGAAATTTTTAAACGTCGCATGGCGCTTGTGATACTTTGCCTGGAAGGTGACGATTTATGAAATTTGATTAACATCGATGACACAAATTTTTTTTTTATTTAACACCTCGCGAGGTGGGTTCAAAATAATGCGTGAAGAACTGGAAACGTTGCAATTCAACGTCAGCGAGGCCAGGATTCGAAACTCGAACAAAATGCGCGGCCGCGAGGTTAGGGTGTAAAAACTAGTGCCGAACCTCAGAGTGAAATTCGCGAATCGCAACGTGAATCGCGTTTCACACGTCCGATTTTATACAAATATCGTTAACGCATTCCTTCAGGGAAGTTGAAATCATTCGAACCGCCTGGCCTCCGGTTTAATCGGAGCAAAACTCTAACCATCACATTCGATTAAATTAAATTCAGCTTTTTTCGCGTCAAAACGAGAACCTTGTAAAAACGCACCCAGAGGAGCTGTACACGACCGCGTGATATTTATCTGGCTGACTTGCGGTCTGTTGATTTATCATACCACTAAATATTATTGCAATAATAAATAAAAAATGCCTGAAGCGTATATTTATGAGCTATAAGTTGCCGAATTGACGCCAACACCCCAATCCTCATTCTGTTCTCTTGTATTCTAAGAGTGCTAACCCAAAAATTGGGTTTTTGTTTGCGCGTTCAACGTAAATGTGATTTGTGAGGATCACAATTCCACAGGCGGAACTGGTCAGGAGTCACTTCAAATTCTCAGCGCAAATTCTCTATTAGATTGCATTTAGCAAAAAGAAACTAGCGCGATTGCAGTGTTGTAAAAATGGTTGCGTTTCTCCAGATTCATCTACAATATTTCCCAGAACAGCACTTTGTTGTGTTGCTTTCCACCGAAAAATTGGCAATTTTAAAGGAAAATGATTGTGTACTCGTAAACTTGGATACTGCACATATATTGAGAATTTTTGCAAGAAAAGGGGTTGCACAATTTCGAGGACTCGCAATTTTGACTCGCGTTGGTTCCTTTTAGCTGGATGCGATCCAAATTAATACATGATTTTTGAGAATATGGCATCCTCGGCAGTTATGCGTTCAGTTTGAGGATTTGGAATTTTTACCATTTTCTAAGCCTTGAAATTTACGCTCGTGGGATCTGTAGAAGGAGCGTCCATCTTTGGACCATAAAAAGTCCGAGGGATCGTCAAGTTATATTTTTATGCGCAACTATTTTAGAGAGGAGCCGTTAAAATAAGAAATACTCACGTGCAGAAACTGTTTATGGGCATTAAATGGAGATGCGCGACTATAAACGTTTCCACAAAGCAGCTTTTGAATACATTATACACCCGGCGGCACTTCATCAATGTTCCTAATGTATGAAGTTATTCCTTCATTCTTTTTAATTGAGTAGGCCATACTTCATATCCCGCGCCGGAAAGTTGACCAGCTTCCAGATCCNNNNAATCTTGAGTCCCTTGGATTCATAGGATCATGGTCAATTCGAAGGTTCGTTGTTCCGAAGTAACTCGTGTTGATTTCCAAATTGCAAAATGTACTTAAACTCTTCAGTTTTTCCTGAGAAAATAATTGTGCAATTTCTATTCAGAATGTTGCAGATTTCTTACTATAATAATCGAGAAAATCTGCAAACTTCTCAACAAAAAATGACATTCCAAGGAAATATACGTACCTATTGCGTGTTGAAATGAAGATGTTGAATACCATCTTTTTGAAACATTTTCGTAACAATGTTTCAACGAAAGTATTATAAGAACAGGCATTAAAACCACCCGACAGTATTTTCGACAATTTCTCAAAAATTTTCTCAAGTCTGGAAATATTCAAAACTTGCTCCTTGACAATTTCACTGGTGTCAATGATACAATGAACCGTGTTTCTTTCTCTTGAAATATTTGAGAAAATCGTTAAATCTCTGAAAAAATGACATAGTGGATTTTACCATACTCTGACACAGTGATCCGAGTATGGTAATGAACACCAGATTGTAAAGTAGCATTTACAATATTGTGGTAAGACTCGCCTAAGTACTGGTGAATGCTTCTATAATTCTGGTCATTTTCCCTAAATAGTATAACTCTGTAAGAAATAAAGTAGACTTATACTGCCATGCTAAGGAAGAACGCCGTATGAGCCTTCAGACGTTGCCAAGTTTCCTTCGATAAAAACCGAATTTTCTAGGAAAATTGTGAATATTTTCCCTCAAAATTTTCAGACTATTTTGTACGCAATTTAATCTAAAATATCTGATTATTTCAAAGAAAAATGTGCGTAAATGTCGTCAAAAATTCATGTTTCATCAAGGGAAATTTGGCAACTCTCGAATGTTTATACGGCGTCCTTCCTTAGCACGGCAGTATAGTAGCCGTTACCATACTTTTTTTTCAGTGATTGTCTAAAGCGTTGTTTTCAACGTCACGGGAATTTACAAAAATTGGTTTGGAAAATATTTCCAGTCTCACGGAGAAGTATTTGAAATCTGCATGTGAACATGGATTTTAATCAAGAGGGTGAGGGAGCGGGGTCAGGGGGGTGAAATAACGGAGGAAACCCCGAGCACGACCACACCTACTAATAAATTAGTCGCGAGTGTTGGTGTGTCGCGCGTCGTCGCAAACTGATAACAATGTTTGAGCGGTAATTTTAATTACCCCCAACTACTCGCTCCCGCCAGCCCCCACCNCCTGCAGCCGATACTCCAATTTTATCCTTCGATAAACTCATTTTCATCTCTTCTCCCCCGAGCAATGATCTGCGCACCGGGGCGCCTTTCCGCGCCTTGTTGAAAGCCTGCCTCCAGGGGGGGCAGAATGGACAACTGGACATTTTTTCACTTTTTCAAAAAAAGGAAATGAAAAAATAGAGAAATAACAATGAAAAATAAAAAAATATCCAAGACTCAGACACATGTGAGAAAATGGGAAACAAGGGGGAGCCACAGAAACAAGGCTAAAACTGAACATGAAAAACAAATGCAGGACGTTTCGACGCTCGACGCTTCAGAATATTTTCAATGACTTCATGATCGAGAAAATGTTTATACAATCAGGCATCTTTTTGAAACATTTCAATGACAATGTTATAACAAAAGTATCTTAAAGACAGAAATAAAAACTTGGTGGTGTGGTCAATTGCTGAGAAAATAGAATTATTAAAACTAAAATCAAAAATATGTTTAAAAAAATTTCTGCAATTACGTGGTGATATGATTAAGTTACAATGATGACAAAGTGAAGACCAATGTGATGATGTGAGAAAACCTGGCCAATATGAGTAATATCAAACACTGGAATATCGATGGCTGAAGTGCGAAACCTCCTCCGATGTTGCAAAATTTCCGCTCCTATTTTATTTTTCGAAAGAGAAACAAGTCAATTTGATATCTTGGAAATACAGAATATTCTGCAAACAGAGAAGAAAAATCAAATGAGTTTTTAATCGTGTATTAATAGTCTCCTATTGAAAAAATGAAGTATAATCCGCCTACGTTTTTCAACATCAGGAAACTTTGAACTCATCATTTTCCGGGGAAATACATTTTTTCTAGAGCTTTGTTAAAGAAATAAATTTTTAAAAAGTCGGGGAAAATCAGGAACTAGCAGCATCCACGACAACTTGTAACCCTGGATGGAACAAGCTTCAAGCCAAGTAGAGCTATTGAATAGGTAGTACACAGTTATTGATTAAAAAATCGAGCTACAAGCCAAACCAAACAAGTAATATTTCAAACTACGCGTAGATGAGAAAAATATAAAACTTACGAAAACTTACTTTTTTTCTCATCTACATGTAGTTTGAAATATTATTTGTTTATTTTGGCTTGTAGCTAGATTTTCAATCAATAGCTATGTTCAACACAGCTTAGCCAGCCAAATTTTGCAATAAAATCTATGGAATAGTTTTGGCCAGCCTGGGAGATCAAACCCAGTATTGGACTTATTTATGGTAAACGGAACTATTTGCAAGAGGAAAGATGGGATGTGCTCGTGGTGAGCTAGATAAGAAACCATGTAAAAGTGCATATCGTTTCTTTTGAGAAAATGGAGAAGCGGGATTTTACATTAAATCAAAAGGAACTGATCGCATATTCATGAGCCGTGGACACGTGACAAAACCGTTGTGGACAGGGCTCATGAGTTCAAGCGCGGCAATAATGGCGGCAGCGGCACCGCTGACGTCACTGGCGCTTTATATTTCCCATTCATTCTTACGGCCCGAGCACTAACCATTTGGTTAAGGCCAGGGTTATTGCCATTTTCGGGTTGTAAGGCAACGGACAACGGACTATAAGGATGTTCCACTTTGAGGGTCACCTCCGAATTTTGATGATAGTACCCTCTAAACCGTTGACCCCTCTTATAAAAATAAGATTTCGATTTTTATTTGGTATTTATGTGATAATTAGCCTTGTTTCCAGCTGCTTCATTTCTTATTATCGTAAACGTGAAATGCCTCCAATTTAGAGGGAAAGCAACCCCTCAACAGTGCGGGCCTCTTGTGCCAGCCAGCAGCGCCTTCCACTTGGACATAGTTCAATTTAGTATAAATATTTCCTATTGTGCGGCACAACGTGAAGATGCCTGCGGAAAGTGAGACGTCAACTCGGTCGAAACAATGCGCGTGACGTCAGAGGGGGAGGGGGCACGAGCCAAGTATGATAAATCACCGGTGTCTTAATGAAGCTTGTCAATTTTTTCCTGCTTCGCGAAGTTTTCTTTTTATTTCACCGGTGGCGACAGCTTCATGACGACAGTCTAATTATCCGATTGACATTCTTTGAGACGTCGTTTCGCTTGCATTACGTGGGTGCACCGGATGCAAAGCGTCGCACAGTGGAACGGGTTAATCAGTGCCGTGGCGTGCTATACGTTATACACGGTTGCCACAGTCAGGGAAAAGCGAGAAATGTCAGGGACTTTTAAAAAGCCAGGGAAAACCTGGAAATGTCGGGGAAAATGATGAACGTGTCAGGGATAAATTGTTAATTCACCTCTATTTGCTTCATAAAATGGGTTTGATGTTTAAAATAACAAATTTCACCTGAAAACTATTTCAAATTATGTCTTTTAACCATCTGGGACATCTTCAGTTGTCAGGGAATTTTACCCAAATGTGTCAGGGAAATCAGAGAAATGTCAGGGAATTTCATCTTTCAAATTCTGTGGCAATCCTGGTTACATAGATTGACCTGCTATTTGAATCCATGGGGAAGGATCGCTAGACAGGGTGTTTGCAATGAACACTTCAATAATCGATTCTTTACCACAGTTTCGAATGGGAAGATGTCCATTTGTTATTGGATATTGGATTTCAAATTTTTGACTGAAAAATCAATTATTATGGTTTTTTCGTCACATTATCAACGGATCACTAGACAACGTCAGAGTATCTTTATAGGGAGAGTATGGACTTAATGGCTAAGCCAAATGCCGAAATTAAGGTTGTCGTATTTTTGTGTTGCCAAGACTGCCAAGGTAACGTATAGTGTGCGATCTAACTCAAGTAGAGTGTTGTTTTTATATGAGATGGAGGTTTAAATTTACGAATCAAGAAACATTTAATATCTTAGTTAGGAAGTGGTCTCAGTGATTTGTGTTGCGAAAATCTCTGCAAGAAATTTTGTTGAGAAAACGTAAGGATGGTGAAAGCACCAGACTGCGTATCTCGGTTTTGCGATGTTGTAGACTTTCTGTCATACTTTATTTTTAAGATGGAATAGCACTCAACCTCAATTCTTGAAAACTTCCGTGATTTTCCTTCTCTGTGCACAGAAAACTCTATGAAAACTCCAAGGAATGATATTGATTTGCTCTCCTTCAATAAAATAATATGGGAGCGGAGATTTTTGAACACCGCAAACGAGATACGTGGTTTCACTATTTCACCGTCGATATATTATCATGCTTGGATTCACACCTTGTCTAGTGGTCCATTTTAACGAGTTCTTCTTGAATGACATTCAATTATTAAAATAAGTCCTGTGGACTGTACAATACGATAATTGAGGTTGAAATTTACCTTTAGTAGCGGAAATACGTTCATTTCAACAAAAGTCAGAACCTGCAGGCTGCTCACAGAACATCAGGCAAGAGCGAGGCTTGTACGCGGCAGCCCAAAGCGCCTTCAACATCGGTGGATACCACCTGGGGTTACCGCCAAGGCTGTATAGTTGCATCCCGTATTCCGCGCGTTGTCAGGGCCTCGGTACACTCGATAATCACATCATTGCACTATTTTTTTTAAATTCTGACCAAATCTACATATAGTACGGCTTCAGAAGGCTCTGTAGTCCTCTCTTCGTGCTGAAAAGGGTTATTTTTACGTTAGTTTCTGGACAAAACAACGTATTATCTTGTGCCCAAAGGGTCTTTTTTGTGCAGAAAAGGGAAACACCTTTCAGATAGGATAAAGCACAAAAAAATAGCCCGAATAAACGAATAAAGAAAGAAATTTAATCTGTAGGCAAACAAGGCTAAAAAAATATTTAAACACTAAAAGGCACGACGTTTCGAGCTGTTACCAGCTCATTTCCAGCTGCAAAAACACATGAAAACAAGTAAAAAATTGAGTGGCGACCTGACACCAGCCGTAACCACTGGAATTCAGTATCGAACATCCGAGGCAGACATAGTGGCCGCTTACACACCAACCAATGTGGAAGATGGGTAGGCAGCCCCTGCTCCTACACATCTGCCTCGCTTGTTTTTATGAGTTTTTGCAGCTAAAAATGAGCTGGTAACAGCTCGAAACGTCCTGCCTTTTAGTGTTTCAATAATGCTTTAGCCTTGTTTACCCATATTTTAATTAAATCTCCTTCTTTCAGATAGGTTGGACATGAAATTTTCGTTGCTTATTTCTTGAAAATGTAAATTTTAAGTGGTTAGGGTGTCTACTAGTCAGGAATTTCCGGAAAAATCGGAAATTATGAAAAGGTGCGGACATTCCGCGAGAAGGTCCGGAAATTTTTCCTTTCATACCACGCGGGTTTTTTAACTGTATTTTTAACTGTATATTTTTTAACTTTGCAAGATCGCCATCGTGCAGTCAATTCATTTTCAAACCACCAATGCAATTTTTTGCTTACATCGTTTTCGTCGCAATTCGAGCGAGAATTTCAAATTGCTGAAATTTTCTTGATTTCGTTGAATGGAGATACTAAAAAAGTATGCAATTTTCCTGCTGAGGCGGTACTGAATATCTTCGGAATGTAAAGAAAGAGCACTGTGGAAGTACTGATCATTGGCCTACAGCCTGTTTTAGTAGACACCCCAGTGGTGCTCTTTTCTTGAAATAAGCAATAGAATCATATTTAAACCTCCGCGTATCGTATTAACGAAGTGAATTTTCAAACTTTCCTTGTCATGTCCGTAGCTCCCATTGACTCGCACCACTGCGCGGTGAACGGCGAAGAGGCTGCCTGACCGCTCGTAAAGGCATGGATTATTGCATCATCGTAATTTGAAGGCACTGTTTCTCTCCCGTTGAGTTGCGAATCCATAATGCGTTCGTAAATAAGGCGAAATATCGGTCCAGTGCACCTACTTTGCATTGAATGCAGTGGCATGGCGTGAATGATCGATTATCGATATTATTCCTCCATTTGAACGTACGGTAAAAGTCGATTATTAAGGTGTTCGCTGCGAACACCCTGTTTGTCGATCCTTTTCCATGGGTTTGAATGGCACATCAATCGATGTATCGCAAAGCACGCCGCGCCTCTCATTGAATGATCCGTGTGGAAGGTGAACGTCTGTAGCCTTGTTACGCTCACAACAAATTTGTGTTATTCAAATGTGCAAGTCATTCGAAGTTAGTTCACTCGTCGGAAAATGGGTTCTAAGAATGTTAACGAGGATTTTTGGATGATTAAGGTGGTTATCCAGCAGTTGCGTGGCGTGCTTTGCGATGTATCGATTGATCTGTCATTTAAACTTATTAGAAAGGATCGATGTACAGGGTGTTCGCAACAAACACCTTAATAATCGATCCTTTACCATAGCTTCAAATGGGGAAATATCGAAAATCGACCGTTCACGCCTCGCCACTGATATTCAGCACTTAAGGAAACCATTCAATAGTCGATCGATCAAATCGTCGCTTGGCTGACAAAAAGGCGTAACTTAAATTTGAGATGAGCCTGAGAAAGCATTGAGTTATATGGAAGGTAGAGTTCACAAGAGTAGAAATAAACTTACGTCCTTATGTCAGGCTGGCGACGATATAGTACGCTTTAAAATATGTTGGAGTGTGCGGAGTTTCGGAGTGCCGGAGTCCATATTGCCGCGCTAAGGAAAAACGCCGTAAGAGGATTCGAGAGTTGCCAAATTTCCTTTGACAAATCACGAATTTTTTGAAATATCTCTACATATTTTTCTACCGATTTTTTTAGAGAATTTAGTTCGTAATTTGATCTAAATAGCCCGAAAATTTCGAGGAAAAATATTCACTAATTTCTTCAAGAATAAATATCCTCTGAGACGAAATTTGGCAACATTCGAATGCTCATACGACGTTTTTCCTAAGCACAACAGATATAGCGCCCAAACACCGCGAGTGATATAACTGCTGAGCAGAATCTAATTTCCTTACGGAATGACTTACATTATTACGGAGTGGGATCTTCTTCTCTTACGGAGTGCCATACGCTCTTATGATGCTAATTGGACTGCATTTTGCAATTAGGAACTATAAAGTCTGGCCCGGTTTAAAAACAATGTGTGTGCCAATAGTTCCCCTGCACAAAAGTGTTTTTTCAGATGACCCAGAATTTATAGTTCCAAATTGCCTAATGCAGTCCAATTTCACTTTTCATTTATATCATTCACGCTCATCCAGGGCTTATGAATAGCCGCAAAGATCACGAGAATCGGCCCGGTAAATCTGTGGAACGAACTGTGACAAAAAACAAAGATTTGTACCATGTTTGAATGGGAGTAGTAACAACTTCATCACGTAATATACAAAAACCAGGGTCATTTTCCCAAAATGTAAAGAGAGCTGGCTCATCTAAGGACTGTCACCTGTTGATAGCGGTAGAAATCATGGAAATCGGCTTCGGCCCGCAGTGGAATGGTAGAAAAAACTGTGCCAAAAATGAAAATTTAAGAGGCCAGAGACCTTAAGGGAATTTTCGCGAATTCTCCGTTGAATGATATTCGACGATTGTGCATTTTTTTAATATGATATTAGACTTCTTCGTTGGTCTCACCGGAGACCGTCGAAATCCATCAATTTGAAATTTCGAATTCGCCTCGGGACTTGAATTCGATTTTTGAATTGATGCAATCGATGTCAGAAACTTCACCCTTCACCAGAATTGTTGTTTCGTCATTTCTTTCTGTTCTTGTGTTTTGTCGATTCAAGTCTGCTGTTTTTGCAATTGGCTGCGTTTTAGTGATTCGTATTTTCGTATTTCCTTCTTCATTTCATTTATAAAAAAAAATGAACTCCGATTGGCTCCTGCTTTCGTCGATCATCGGCATCACTCAGCAATGATCAACTCTTTTGATGAATGATATTCGATCGCGAAAATTCGCTTCTTATGGTGATGAATCTACGGAAAGGCATCGCAGCGTTGTTGCCAGATTGTTCTGAAAATTCAGAAGATTCCCTATTTAACTCAATGTGAAGTAGCCAGTTCTTTTGGCACAATCTGGGAACCTTGCATGGCAGCAAGCGGCCGAGAGCGATGGAAATGCATGATGGAGTCACCAGCGCAGCGCCGCGGGGCGGCACCGCGTGGCCGGAATTTTTTTCCGACAGGTTTTTCCGGGAGCGGATAAGATCACCACTCACGGGGCGCAGCTACTCAAAGCACGAGCCTCTCCCGATGATAAACTAAGTTGAGAATTGAGTTTTGAATTCACCTCCCTTATTCATGTCGACACGCCGCCCCGCCCCGTCCCCCGTCCCCGCGCGAAATAATCTCGCGCGTTCCTGCGGTTATAAAAAATGAGGCGCTAAAGTAGAATACAACCTGCACACTGCTTACCAGCCATCCAATAAGTATGTAAATAAACTAGACTCTTCGCTAGCAACCTGCACGGAAACGGAAAAAAGGAGGGCTCATTTATTCGCAGCCAACGTTGTCGATGTAAATTTCCTCCGCAGCGCCGCGCTGCCGTCGCTCCGCGTCAAACCCCATCGTCCACACCGAAACGTCCGTTCGATAAGGAAAAACTCCGTATGAGACTTCCGGTATTGTCAAATTTATCTTGCCAAAACGCGAAATTGCCGGAAAACTCGTGACGGTTTTGATTCGAATTTTTCTCAGAATATCGTCCAGAAATAATTTCAGCATTCCTGAAAATTTCAAGGAAAAACATTCGTAATTTTCGTCTGAAGAGCATTCTTTTTCAAAAGGAATTTGCAATGTTTAAATGTTCTCACGGCTTTCTTCCTTAGGGCGGTATAAAGTGGTAGTCTTTTTGAGGATCTGACAACCATGTTGTCTGGTGCAGTCGATCATGTTGCCAAATCACCGATGAAAGTACCTTTTCAAGGGGGCATTCTAATGTGCAAAGGAAGAACGCCATATGAACATTCGAAAAGGGGAAAATTATCACATTTATTTCTAGGGGAAGTCATGAATGTTTTTCCTTGAAATTTTCGGAAACTGTAGATTGAACTACAAACGAAATTCTCTGAAAAATTGGCAGACAAATGTTCGAAAATTTCCTCGGAAATTCGTGTTTTATCGAAGGAAACGTGGTACCGCCTGAAGGCTCTCACGGTGTTTCTCCTCAGCACGGCAAAATATTGCAGTTTTCGCGTTTGATTTGGCAGCCGGGCGGTGCTGTGCGGGAGTAGGCGAGTTTTATCTTAATAAAGATCACGGCTCGTTTCCGATCTGCCAGTGGGGTAACAAAGGACGTTGTGAAATGAAGAGTGGCCCGGAAAAGCCATCATAATTGGATCCGGAAACGAAATTCCCACCCGAAATCGAGTGACCTTTCAAAGCTCCGACGGTGTAAAAAGTTATGAGCCGCGTTTTCTTTTGATGTTCGTCGCTCCTGAAGCCACCTGTGAGAGAGTTGCACATAATTCTTCAAGGGTAACGCGGGTTCTGAGTTCGTGAAGTGCCACCGCTACGCCTGCTGATGACCTTTCCGCCACGGTTAGGAGAAACGCAACGTCGGATTGCTCATACGTGGTTTTTCAAGTACGGTAGCTTAGGCGTGGGAGTTCTCACTTTCTTTCCTCATTGTGATGCTTCCATCCTCTTGAACTTTCCAGCAGGTACTAAAAGTGATAAATTTTTACGACCTTGATCGTAAGCGTGACAAAGAGATTATTACATCAGTGAAGGCACAATCCATCAAAAAAGCCGTTTAGAACATCCCCGGAGGTATTCCAGTCTCCACGGAATTCTCAGTAATTAGGATCGCAGCTTTATATCAGCATCGAATCATGGAAAAGGTTGAATTCATCGCAGGTTAGGTAGAACTTTAGAAAATTGAAAAATAAAACGATCCTGTAAAATCTCACTAAAAGAGGATTGTCTGCTGCCCCCTAAATGAATTTTTTTTACATATAAATTGAATCAGAGTATTAGAGCCACCTTGATATTGAACAAATTTTAGTCCAATTCACTGGATTCTTCCAAATTCAAAGTGCTCTGTCAAAGTTTAAGTCTCAGCATTCTACTCTTCTGTTTTTTTTTCTCACACTGTAAAAAAAAATACATTGGATCTAGAGTCTAGGCTCTTGAAAACATTGACGAGAAAAAATGGAGGGTATGGATTCGATCGACATGAATCGATCGAAAAATGAAAACGTGAATCGATCGACATGAATCGATCGAAAAATTATTAAAAGACCGGTGTCGATTCAATCGACATGAATCGATCGAAAAATTAAAACGTGATTCGATCGACATGAATCGATCGACACCGATTCGATCGACAGCGACAGTTAATTTATAAACACCCGTGTCGATTCGATCGACATGAATGGATCGAAAAATGAAAACGTGAATCGATCGACACCGATTCGATCGACTCACGGGTTTGTCCATCGATTCACGTTTTCATTTTTCGATCGATTCATGTCGATCGAATCGGTGTCGCTCGATTCACGTTTTCATTTTTCGGTCGATTCATGTCGATCGAATCCATACCCTCCGAAAAAATACTCTTGATTCAATCAGATTTCAGCTTAAATCAAAAGTAAATCCGCTCAAATTAAGAGGCTTGATTTTCCCGGTCCAAGGCACCATTTTAAGAATCGACCGCCTATACTGCCTTGCCAAGGGAAAACGCTGTGTGGGCTTTCAGACGTTGCCAAGTTTCCCTCGATAAAAACCGAATTTACTGGGGAAATTGTTAATATCTTTCTTCAACATTTTCAGACTAATTTGTACGCAATTTAATCTGAAATATCTGAAAATTCAAAAGAAAAATGCGCATAAATAGCGTCAAAAATACATGTTTTATCGAGGGAGATTTGGCAACTCTCCAATGTTCATACGGCGTTTTTCCTCAGCATAGCGGTATAAGATCCTAAGCGTAATTGTTTCTGAAAGCCATGTTCCCACCGATATTCTCATGATATTTCTTCATATTTCTTCTTCAATAACTTATTTTCAAATACCAAGTTTTTGGCTCATAGAAGTTTCGTCACAATGTTTCACCTTTATTAATAAGCCTGCATCAATGGGAACACAGAAACTCTGGATTTTTGAAAGCAGGTAGGCGATTCTACAGTCTACAGTCATTCTGGAGCTGATGGCGAGTCGAGCTCGAGAGGGTAGGAGGGGAAGAGGGGAAGAGGGGAAGAGGGAGAGGGTGCTAAACAAGGATTTAGTTGTAAATCAAGGGGCGACAGAGGGTGTCGCTCCGTGACACCCCTGCAAGGTAGCGCTCTGCGTATGGACACCGAGCGCTTGACTGCGCCCAGAAAAAAACGGTGCGTGAAATTTTGAATATAAGCTATTCACTTACAGCTCCTTGAAAATGAAAGCACTGAAAAAACTCAATCGAATGAGCCACATGTTTGACCAGAGAGAATTTTTCGGTTAAAAATTCCCCGACGAGAATTCTCGTTCAGCCAACCGGAAATATCTTCAAAATGACAGGACGTTTCTTTGAAGAACGGAAATAACTCTACAGGAGCAGTAACAACGAATGGTTTATCCTTTAAATGTAATCGACCGGAGGCGAGTTGAAATATGGCAACGCCGTGAGAGCAAAAATTAAAACGTCTTAAAATCAGCTGAGGTCTTTTTAGATTTTTCATAACCTCACAATCAAGTAATCGATGAATCTATACTAATAAATCAGACTTCACGTTGATTGACTCACTCACTGACTCACGTATCAGCGGATCTCGTGAACGGGAGGCCGTGTGACCCTGAGATTCCGCACTGGGATCCCTCTCTACCCCGAGGCGCCGGATAAGGGAGGATTTCGCGATCCGCCCGCCGGTTCGCGGGATATCGCGGT
>NW_017547096.1:910429-938531 GCF_001854935.1 Bemisia tabaci
ATCATGTGAGCTTATTGCAGAACAGACCAAAATAGCAGCATACTACTAATATCAACTTTTTAATCAAACCAGTGCGTCTCGCCAATTTTGAAATAGTAGATAATAATTCAGAAACACAATTAGTAACTGATCACTAATCACAGTGATTGCTGATGGTGGGGTTTTCCTGTGCGTAGCACGGGTTTCCTGCTAGTCGACGTATAAAACTTTGAACGCGTATAAAAACTGTTTCTTCATTAATATTTACCCTAAAGTTAAATGAGATGCGCTTGAAATGAGCCCGGATTTTGGGAAATTGCTCCTTTGGACTGTTCTTGCGTCCAGAAGTATTTCAACAGAAACGGATCATTTGAAGTATGCGATAGATCGCGATATTTTTGCTTGGATCGAACGGGTGAACCATAGATCTTTAGAGTAGTGAATTGATCGGAAGAAGCAATCATGCTTACGCATTGAATCGCTTAAAATGCACCACGTCAGCGGAGTCGGTATGCAATCATAGACACAAGAAATATGGTAATCCGGATTACCTTATTTTTTGTGTATATGATTTTGAGTATTAAGCTACAGAATTAAAAATGTCCGCATTTATGGATACTTTAGGTTACTTTGGTTACTTCCTTTCCATTTTCATCTTTTTCGATAAAAGAGAAAAAAAGGCTGAAACAGACTAAAGTTTTTGTCACCATGAAATCGTTGATTTCAAAGGAAAATGACGTGCAAATATTATTGTACCTAATACTAAATTTTTTAGTATTTGCTTCCATCAAAGGAGAAGTTGCTTGACTTTAAATCACTGTAATTAAATTTGGTACCGTCCTGTTTAATGTAGTTCGAAGGTGCTCAGTGGACGGATTCATGCAAGGCGCGGGCGATAACTATTCGAACTCAGCGGAAGTGATTTTGCCTACACGGCAAGATGAAGGAGACTTACGCAGCCTCGCTTCTCGAACATGATGCGGTGCACTAATATAGTATGGTTGTTGTGCCTGAAGCCGGTTCTATCACCTCTGGTCAAATCCACTTGCTCCGTAGCCAGAGGATAAGCGTTTATCTTCTCAGCAAAAAAGCCCCGTTCTATTACTTATTGTTATTTACATTTATCCTCTCGTAAACATTGTATTCGGTACTGTTTCGAAATACGTAGTGACGAAATGTCGTCAACAATGGGCACATCACCTCTAAGACTTTCATTCACTCCATGCAAAAATCAGTCGCAAACCAGCTCTGCCAGAATGTCACGATGTGCCTTTCACAATTTTTGAGAGGAACATAAGAAAAACAAGGATTGATGGATAATAACTTTTGCAGTGAAGTGCGACAATGACTAATCAGTAACTGGAATTTAAATTCCACAATTCAAGAGTCCTGTAAACAGAAGGCTCTGTTCTCAGCTTTAACTATTTTTTTGCGTTTACTTTGTGCTTTACTTGCCATATCAATACAAAATATCCGTTACTGTTCTTACTGTGTGTATGATTCTCTCATAAAAAAAATAAAAAACAAAATAAAAAACAAAAAAAACACGCAAATGTAGCCCGAACTAAGTGTAACAAGGTGGAAAATACTCTTGTAGAACTGGGGAAAGAAAAGAATAGACAAATGTCACATCAGAGAATGGCACCATTCAGCATAAATTTATATGGTAACCAATGGGCCAACTGGGCGTATTTCTGTCAAACGGAACTAAGCGCCATTTTGGATTCCATTTGAGGAATTTAGAATGCCGGATAGCGCGTTCTGTCAAACGAAACCAAGCGCCATGGAAAAGCGTTGAGAGCATAGGACGGAATGAGCCCGACGTCCGGTTCCGCCGCCAATCTAAGTCCTCCTTTACCTTCCTCACCCTATGACGCTTAGTTCCGCTTGACAGAAATACGTCCAACTTATGATTGATGCACTCAGATTGATGTGACGTTTGTCTATTCTTTTCTTTCTCTGGTTCTACTTATATTTATTAGACATCAAATTTTTGACTCTGATTGAAATTTTTGTCCTTGGCCTTGCTTCTCCCGCAAAATAGCAATACCCTTGTGAGTGGCTGGTATTTGCTCGAAAATCCTTGTCCGAGGTGGCAACGTGGGATTGGACGGCTTTTGACAGGTGAGTCGGAAAAAAGGGCGCGTTTTGGTTGACTACCTCAGGTTGATAGCGCTCTAATTGGGGGGCCGGGGGGGGGGCGGGGGGGGGGGGCGGAGGAGCCGGACTTACAATTGAGTAATTACTCTTTGGCCGGGCAATCAAGTTGGCGTGGCGCGTAATTGCCGTTGCAGCACGTCGTAATTTCATGCCGTCCTCAATATATACATGTACATACTCCCAACGTAGGAGAACGACCCATACTGACGTCATCAATGCGCTACAAACGCGTTTACGCTCACATCCAGGGTCCTCTCTATGAAAAAAATCACGTGAGAGAGAAGATGCGCTCGGAGACAAAATGCATATCCTCGTTTTTCAGGCGAAGGGATGTAACTCCGTTTCAAAGTTGCGAAATTTCAACTTGCACATTGAATATTTATCAGGAATCTGTCAGACCTTCCTAACTAAAAATTTCGGTGATTCTTCGCCTGATAAGACGCTTAAATCTGTAAAATTTTGTACAGAAATTGCAGTGACACAATCTTGTAATAAATCGAGCTGTTTGAGTAATTTCTGCAACATAGAAATCGAGTTACTTTTCTTCGTCTGGGAAACAATATTATAACGATCCTCTGCAGCCAATTCTAAGAATCCAACGGGACTGCTGCACAGAGGAGATGCAGTCAACTAAGTGGACTTTTTTACAGGGTGAAATCAGAGGAAAATCATGTTGCGTTCGAAATACACGCCAAAACGCACAATGGTCCTCCAGACGAGGTATGAATGTACTCGTAAGTGCTACGTAACGTTTTTTTTTCCAGGGGAAAATACTAATTTTCCTATTTCCACTTGCATTTTCATTTGTTCTCATTGTCTTCAACATGAGAATTAAGTAGGTAAGTTAAATTACTTCCAATTATAATTGCACGACTCTATATGATGAACTCCGATAGAGGGAACAATAACAGGGTGTCTACTAAAACAGCCTAACTGGCCGAAAATCAGTACTTTTATAGCACTTGTTCAATACATTCTCAAGAAAAGTACCTCCTCAACAGAATAATTTAGGACTTTTTCAGTGCCTCCATTTGACGAAAATCGAAAAATTACAAACTTTGAATGTCTCGCACAAATTGCGACAAAAATGACAAAAACTAAAAAAAAAAAAATTGTGGACGTTCTTGCGGTATTTCCGCACTTTTTCAGTCGTTCCGTACCGACCATAAAAGAACAGTACTACTTCCGAACTGTCCGGAAATTCTGGACTTGTAGACGCCCTGCATAACAACTAAGCATTAGCCCAACATGTGACAAGGATACAAAAAAACGCACAAATAATGACTGACCAAGAATAACATCTGAATGCTTTTAGAATTGGTTACTCATTTTTGTGTTTCGTTCATGCTTGTACCAGAACTGAGGGGCTAATATATTATCGGCCTGCTGATTTTCATTATGAAGAAAACATGGGTACTCATGAGTGTGTTTCCCTTCAAATTGTTTGACAAATTGTAAACCTCTGAAGGGGATCTTGGGGGCCAAAGTCAGCAAAACGAAGGAAGATAAAAAAGAGGGAACAGATCGCGATAACGATGCTGAAAAATTAAAGGAAAACTGCAGACGCTTCGTCCAGTTTTCCGGGATTTTAAATCGTGAAAATATGAAATATGAATGATTTAACATTCTGGATGTTAATCTCTAAAAAAAAAGTGTGCGAGAACTTATAAAATGCTGAATTACCCGCTATAGCAGTTATTTTAGCAATGCCAGGATGTAAAGTTAACTGCTGTGGCGGGTAATAAATATTTCGGCTTCGGCGCTATTCTATTGGAAAACTGTTTATTTATAAGCTGCGTGTAATTTCATTGACAGAATTGCTTTTCTCAGGTCATTTTTAAACCGTTTGATCAAAGAAAGAGTTGAACGATTTTAACAACACCTGATGGCACTTGCCTGCTACTCAACTCTTCATTTGATACTCTCCAATTAATGAAAGGACAATTCTTTCTTTGGGTGGCTGCATAAAAATAGTTTATAATCGTTCGCCACGTCATTCATTTTCTGTGTAGATTCACCGTCTGGTTTTCTTTACTTAAGGTCGTAAGAGCATCATATCAGCGTATTTTTTGCAATCAATAAAAAAGCGGCATTTGCATGGCCATAATCTCCCTTAATGGTACTCTAAGTTTGAATGCTCTGCGACAGATCACCGCAATTCTCAAAGTTCCTTCTATTAGTTGGATATGCAATCTGATCACCGGAGAGTAGATGTAGTTGCTAGACATAGTAGCTTACGTCCGACCAGGGTAAACTCCTGACCTTTTACGTGTCAGTTTATTCGGGAAATATTCAATAAGTTCCATGGTTCTTGTATAAAAATCTGACAATAAAAAGTGACTCTTTGATGCTTTGATTCATACCTCGTTGAATGAGCATGGCCAGCTATGCTGCCATTTACATTTTTTTAAAAACAACGAAAATGGCAGCATTTTAAAAATGAATACACAAAGAGAGATATCTCTACATCTAACTGAGAAAATACATGATATTCCAGAAAGAGATGTCTCTACATCTTACCTGGCGTTAGATCCTCGGCACTCAAATTCTTGATGGAAACGGGCTCCTGAATAATAAAGCAAATAAGAGGTTTTAATATATGTGGGCGATATCAAGTTTCAAAATAGTCTGTATAACACACTGTTATACAAAAAATTTTAGGGAATCTTTCAGAATAATAAAATTCCAACTTTATACAAATTCTCGGTAACAGGAAATTGAACTGTACGGAAATTAAGAGATTGGATCATGGAGATCTCCTTGTTTTTCGATCTCAAGTCTATAAAAAACAATTTCTGATGTTCCGCATTGTCATGGTATATCTCCTGACTTTTCCAGGCTTCAGGACCAATTTTCCTTCCCTTGACAGTTTCAGGTTTCTAGACCACCAGGAGCCCTGGTTGTCGGAAATGTGTATGATTTCCTCGAAACATGGCAACGCTGGAAGCTCAAAAAACTGCATGAGAGCTTCACACACGTCACAATTCGTCGCCCCTCCGACGTAAGGGCGTATCTAAATTTCCTCGTGAGCCCTATCTTACATTTAAATACATGCTTTCCGAGGCTCATACGGAGATCAAGATACGCCCTTACGTCAGAGGGGCGACGAATTCTCTTTAATAAGGGAATCAGAACTCTCTGCGCATCTCTCTACCACCTCCTCTCCCTTTTAAATGGTCGATCCGGCGATATCAAAGATGGAAAAAAGAGGTGCCGCACAGTTTACCGACATTCAAGCGCGTGAACAAACAGTCTTATCTATAAAAGAAGTTTTAGGAAAGATATAGACACAACAGCTTAGGATGTTTAGATTGACAATTAAGAAACCAGAGGGGGCAAAAACAGAGATAGTATCGTTTGGAAACCCCGCGATACTTTCTTTCCTATATAGTAAAGAAGTTACTTCCGGAAGTCGACACTCAGATTTGATTGACGATAAATGTCGGAAAGTGAGTGGGAAGTCATCGGTAATGATAGACGAGCAACTTGTGAAGTAAAAAGTCAAGTTAAGTTTACCAAATGATGATTGATGAATATTGGGGCAAGTACTTTTCCAGGCGAGTTTTCTGGGATCGATTTGGATCTTTAGATCAGTTACTCTTTTTTTAGGTCATTAGCCATCATTACGCGAAACTGAGCGTTGACTTCCGAAGTCAATTTGTACACTATAGAGTAGATAGCAGGCCGGGGTCTCTAAAATGTACTATATCTGCAGGCTGATAATTGAAATTTATAGACAGTGGAATCACACTGCGAAAAAAAGTATGTTTTGAGCGACAGCAGTATGGAAATGATGATCACCAATAGACTCTGTACTGCAAAGACCCTAATTCTAACAGCATTCACTAAATGGATAGTATATGCCACCAGAAGTCTGACGAACTTTAACCCTGCAGTATCACTGTATCAAAAATCAAGTAAACATACACTATTGCGAAGTATCACCATGATGCTCGTACAAATCGCCATACTTCTTATTCAAAATAGACTGACTAACGGCTATCTACGACTTCTACGAGAGACCCATAAGTTGAACTACTTATTGCAATGAGGAACTACTATTTTTGGTTCATTTTAGAAACAACTCATGTGTCATTGGTTTCTGTATGGACGTAAGTGGTTATTATGAATAAGCCAGAAATTGTGGTTCCTAATTGAAAAATGAAGTCCAGTAAGTCCATCATTTTCCTTCTTAGTCCATAACATCTACCCATTTCAACCAATAGGATCGCTCAATGACCCCTTTGTCCATCGCTTTGTCTATCGATTTCAATGATGAGCCTGCTGAGCCGGGAGAGCGTCGTTGATCAACCACGCGGCGCCGTACATTTGATCGAGTCAATATGAGAGGTCGGACAAAATTTGGAGACTTTAAACGCTTTATAACTCCACTTATACAAAACTTTGAGGTTCTAAAAGTGGTTCCATTGGTTTCCTCGTGAAATTTTCTTCTAGAGGCACCCCTTAAAATATAAAATGTGACGAAATAAGCATCAAAATTTGCGGTTTTGGTCAACAATTGTACGTCCGACCTCTCCAATTGATTCGATCCACTGTGTGCCGGCCCTGACACGCGGCCAGGCCCTGGCTCAAGAGTTCGAAATTGCTTGCACTTGTCAAACGCGAGCGGAGTTGGCGCGCGGGGAAACGGGAAAAGTCGGGAGAGACGAAAAAGGGAAAACTGTAAATAACCACTGACCAAAGCAGGGACCGAGTGGTTTCGCCGTTTCGCGACGGGGAGTGCGAAAAGTTTTTTTTTTTTTTTTTTTTTTTTTTTTTTTTTTTTTATCAGAGCGGCGCTAGTGTCAGATTGTCGCTCTGCCGTGGTTAGGAAAAACGCCGTAAAATCCTTTAGACGTTGCCAATGCCCCGTAAGAAATCACTAATTTTTCGGAAAAATTCGCGAGTATTTTCCCGTAAATTTTTCCAACAATTTCATTCGTAATTTGATCCAAAATATGAGAAAATTTTTAAAAAAATACGCATGACTTCCACCTAGAAATAAATATTTCATCGAGAAGAAATTTAGCAGCATCAGAGAGCCCGTACGGCGTTTTTCCTTTGCACAGCGGTTCTCCCGAAGTGAGAGCGTATCTCTATTTTCACCCGAAGACCAGCGATTTCCATTATCGAATCTATATCGAACGACCTTGATCGATATAAAGCCTGGCTAAGATAGGGATTTTTCGATCAGGATCATTGTCGAGTTAGGTTGGAGCACCACACGTTCGCCCCCGAAGTTGGGTATGCTTATTCCACCGTCCGGCAAAAGGTGGCACCTCCGACGTAAGGGCGTGACTCCATTATCATGCGAGCCCTGAAAAGCAAGGAGCCATACGGAAGATTGAGCTCCTCGGAAAGTGAGGTACGTCCTTTTGTCGGAGGAGCCACGGATGGCGACATAATATAATTCGACTTCCCATTCGTTTAGGTCGCCGATTTATTCCCTCTCCTGACGTCGCGGAAATAGTGCCGTCACGATCGGTTTGTTCCCGGGCGCGGTGCTTTGGGAGTCGATGCGTCACTCAAAGTAAAAAAACTCACTTTTAAGGTGAATTTAAGTCGTAGAATTTACCGCGAGGAGAATATTTATGCGCTGGATCAATGGGAATTTTGATTGGACTACAGTTTACAATGAAAAGCTGCAATTTTTGACTCTTTTTAGAAACAAAGGTAGTGCCATTTGTTTCTCTGTGCGAAAAGGTGCTTTTACGGATGGTGCCGCAATCAGACGCTGAATTTAGCACCTGAATGTGGAAGTCAACAGTCATCGCCCAACGGCTGAAATTTAGCAAATTCGAGTTATTTTCATCCAGATGTGTATCAAATCTACTCGAATAGTTCAGACAAATTCAAAATTGGTCCGATGGTTGCTGAATTTTGCGCGTCATGCGCAAAATTCAGGCATCGGGCCGATGACTTCCACATTCAAGCTACATTCAGCTCCCACATTCAGCGTGTGATTGCGGTGTAAGTCAGAAAGTCTGGTTCATTGCAAAACGACGTCTAATTGGACGTATTTCTGTCAAATGGACCTAAGCACCATAGAGTGAGGAAGGTAGAGGGGGGCTTGGATTGGCGGCGGACCCGGGCGTCGGGATCATTCCGTCCTATGCTCTCAATGCTTTTCCATGGCGCTTAGTTCCGTTTGACAGAACGCGTTATCCGCCATTCTAAATTCCTTAAGAGGAACTCCAATTGGCGATTAGTTCCATTTGACAGAAATACGTCCAATTAGTGATTCTCGGACGAGGATTCTCGTCGAGTCGACAGTAGCCCTCGTTGATTCAAACTGTATCTCTGTTATTTCAAAGAGACGACGTCCTGCATGGAAGAGAAAGGGAAAATGGAGCGATCCTATTGGTTGAAGCCCGTAGGTGTAACAGCGGAAGGACAAAAGAGGTGAGTAATAATTGACTGACTAGCGGCAACCCACGAGACTTCATTTAGCAATTACGGACTAAAATTTCTTTTATATCTGTAAAAAAAAAAACCCCGCTAATGTATATAAGGAAACTAGTGGTACATACGTTGTTTCTAAACTGAACCAGAAATTGTAGTTCCAAATTTCAAAATAAATGATACATTTTTCCGTACTTCCAGATATTGCATCTTTTCCAACCTTGGTCTGAAAAACCTTCCATTTCAACCAATCGAATCACTCCCTTGTCCCATATCTTCTTCGTCTGCAGCTTTGTCTGCAATATGACTGTTGCAAACTTCAGCTGAAGCAAAAAACGCGAGATATCTCTAACTGAATATGACTCAAAAATCACGATGAGCGCATCCAGGAAGTCTGAAATAAACTCCTAACTTCACAATATGCGTTTTTAAGCTTCTCGCTTCAAATTCAATACTACGGCACAGGTGAACATTTCGTAAGAGTCCATCCAACCCTTCCGTCCCAGGATTCTACACAATATTCGGATTGGCCGACGCCAACCCACCAAAACACAAAGTGATCAGACGGGATTTCTTAAACCGCCGTGTTTCTATTAATGTTTTCCTTGCGTTAATAAGGACTATGGCACTTCCTTACGATTTGCGCAAGACAGCGCGCAGTCATGTTGAATTTTGGTACGAAAGAATTACACGGGACGACTACTCTTACGAAATTTTCATCCGTGCCGTAGTATTGTTTTTGAAGCGGGCAGCTTAAAAAACGTATATTTCTTAGGCAGATTTTGAAGTGAGAAGTGCATTTACGACTTTCGCGATGCTTAATCGTAATTTTTGAGCCACTCTACTAAAAACAACCATTCTTCTTGCTCTAGCTGAAGTTTTCAACAGGTCCATTCCAATAATCAGCCGGCTCTAGTCTTCATATCGTTGTGCGCATCCCGATCTGGCGGCGGCGGTCTTGTTATACCTGTCGTCTAGGGATAAGGAGGGACTTGGGGATGCGGGCGGGCGGCGGCGTCGTTTTTGACGTCAAACGGGATGAGCGTCGCGGCGCCACTAACGACGCCCAAAATAACACCCTCGCGCTTGCACTTGCCACACAATACGTCGCTCCCTGACGTGAAAGCGAATTTCTATTTTGACTTGAGCCGGGGAAAGGCTTGAGCCATAAGGACGATAGGGTCCATTCCTGGATAGATGTAACGCTCTTGCGTCGGGAACGACGAATAGCGCTCGAGACGAGCATGACGCGGCGTGGCGCGCGGACTCAATGTGCGTGCTGGCGTCCACTAATAAAATCCGAGTTAGCGCGTAATACTGCCGCGCTAAGGAAAAACGCCGTATGAGCCTTCAGACTGTGCCATCTGTCCTTCAATTAAAAACAAATTTACGGAAATAATTAAGATCTTTGAATTTTTCTGACGATTTTATCCGCACTTTCAAGTAGAATATCCAAAAATTTTAAGAAAAAATATTCATAATTTTTCTTAAAAATGCATTTTTCACTCGGGAAATTTTGGCAACTCTCGAACGTTCATACGGTGTCCTTGCTCAGCATGACACAATAAGTTCGTCCTTTATCCTCATTACCCCCCACTCTTCCACACTTTCACCCCCGTATTGTCTACGGTAGATTGATAATGAAAATTAATAGACAAATCGATGGACAAAGAAGACGAAAGGAAAACTGAGTGATCCTGTTGTTTGATACGGGTAGTTGTAATAGACTAAGAGGGAAAATGATTGACTATGGGGTCTATCGAGGTTTGCCGTTCGGTAGTCTTTAACTTACCGCCTTTGTCTATTGCAACCACCGCTTCTCTCGATAGCTGAATTTTCCCTTAGTCTTCTTTGTCTATTGCTCTGTCTATCAGATTCAGTAATCACCCACTTCATTCTTCAAAACAATATACAGAACGTAGCTGACAGCAGTGGGTTTAAACCGCTACGGTTTTGAGTACAAAGAAATGCTGTACTTTCCTCGAAAAATACACTAAACCCTGATTAAAGAAGAATAATTCCAATTGACATTTTGTGAACAACAATTTAAAGAGAAGGTGATCTCCTAATTGCTGAATTTTTCCTTAATCTTCTTCGTCTGTAGCTTTGTCTATCAGGTTCAGTAATCACTTACTTTCTGCTTCAAAACAATTTAAAGAGCGTGGCTGACAGCAGGGGGTTTAAAACGCTACGATTTTAAGTAAAAAAAATTGTTGCTTTTTCTTCGCAAAATACACTAAACAACCAGATTAAAGGGGCATACTTCCAATTAATGTTTCGTGCAAAACAGTTTAATGAGTTCTTTTAGGGGAAAATCCCCATTCAATGCTAACCGACGAATGGCAAACCTCCGATCTTAGCGTACTCCGCGTGATGTCCTCCATTGGATTGCTTAACTACCAATCTCCGCGATCTTTCAAGGACCCTTCATTTCGGCGGCTATGCAATTTGATCTCCGCAGGGCTATGCAATTTGATCTCCGCAGAGTTAAAATAGTTGCTCACGAGCGCCGTTGACTTTACGGTCGGCGAGTCATCGTCGCGTTGCGAGGTTGTTTACTGTTTATGATACCATTGATACCTTCTTGTGAGGAGAAACAACAGTCCGCTTTTGCCTACGTACTTCATTGAATTGATAAAGCATTTTATTTTATTTTTTTTTGTGTGAATTTACTCATTTAAAGCATCATTGGTAGTTGCTTTTAATTTTTAAAAGCCTGGAAACAATTTTAAATTCGCTTGAAATCGAAAAAAAATTGACATTTCGGCCGGAGGGGAAATGTCAGGGTTCCTAGTTGAAATTTACTGGCTTCTCATGGTTGACCTGTTTTTTCAAAAACTTGATTTTAGAGTAAAGGAACGACTTGCGGCAAAGAAATCCACTCCTGATGGTGGATTCCTACAGACATCATGTTTCTGCAGTGGTCCAGGATAAACGTCCGGGCCGGACCACACCCTTGATGGAATATTAGATGACGGATCATTAAAAAAGCAGAAGTTGAATTTCAGAGGGCACTTCCCAGTAGATGGGATGATACTTATCGACTTAAAAACTTGAGAGACGTGTATAATACGCTTTTTCAAGCCGCGTTCTCCCAAGGAGTCTTCCGTACTTGAGCCGGGGCAGAAGGGGGGGGGGTGGTTAGCGGGTTCCGTCGTTGTCAAATGTGGCGATAATAAAACATTACAAAAAATTAGGATTTCATCGGCTATCGGCTCATGCAAAAACCTCAAATCGTTTTTCCCCGCACAAAAGATTGGAATTACATTTCTACATCGCATAATGTCCGCACCAGAATTGGACTACATTTTGCAATGAGGAGCATTGGAGGATTGCATTGGAGGATTATAGGTGGATTGCATTTTGCATTTTTTAATAATTGTTAATAAGTTTATTAATAACCGAAATAAGTTTTCTACTTTTGAATGTGGAATAGATTTAATAACTTCTTTGCGGCTCCCTTTTTCTTTACATTTCTATTTCGTATCAATTATTTTTCTTATCTTTGATGTTGAGTTGATAATAATTCTCCCATTTGTGTTTTGTTTTTATATTCCTGGCCCATTATAGAAACAAAATACATGTCATTGGTTTCCCTATGCAATTGTGCGCTTTTATAGGAGAGTCAGAGATAGCGGCTCCTTATTGCAAAATGCAATTCAATTGTATGTTTACTTGAACACTATTGAACAATTCTGACTGAAAACTTCACGAATTTTTCTTATGACTTCACTTCAAAGAAAAATGAGACCTCCGACATAAGGAAAAATGAAATAGACTCCTGACCGAGATTTTAAGAAGTATGTTTGTTAACCCGGATCAAGTGGGAGATAGATTACACAAACAGACTTCATTTTGCAATTGTGAAGTAATTTCGACCTCACTTTGGAAACAACTTACATGACATTAATTTTCATATATCGATAAGTGCTTTTACAATTGAGTCGGGTACTGTTGTTCCGAATTGCAAAATGAAGTCAAAAAATCGTCATTTATATTGTTGCCGTAAGGACCTTGTTAGTTATAAACCCGTGCATCTTGTTTAGGAGTTGATTTATTAGATTTCCTGTTTCGTGATTAGTTCCCCTGCTGAAATTTTGAAGAGAAAACATTTTGCATAATGCCGTATTTAGACTCAATTTTGCAATTCTGATCTACAATTTCTGACTAAGTTTAAAAACGATGTTTACGCCATTAATTTCCTTTCACTTATACGTAATTTTATGGATTAGCTAGAAATTGTTGTTCCTAATTGCAAAATTTAGTCTAATTGATACCTTGTCTAGAGATCCATTGATGAAAACATGAGGGGGAAATTAACCAACTTCTGATGCAGTTGGATTGCATTTTGCATACGGAACTACAATTTCTGGCTCATACATGAAAACACCTATCTATATAGGGAAGCTAAAGGCACATATGTTGTTTCTTATCTGAGCTAGAAATCGTCGTTTCTAGTTGCAAAATGTAGATCATTTAGGCTAATATTGGTGAAATCCGTCCAATTATATCGACTGAAACCGGAAGAACGGTGCTATAGTGATTTCATCTCCTTTCCGTCCTCTGATCCCGATTCCCTGGCATTTGATTGCAGTTTGCAGTAAGGAACTACAATTTCCGGCTCACACATAAAACACCTATCTGCATAGGACTTCTAAAGGCACATATGTTGTTTTATAGATGAGCCAGAAATTGTAGTTTCTAATTTCAAAATGAAGTCCTTCGTGTTAGGCTGATAATGGTGAAATCCGTCCAATTATATCGAATGAAACCGGAAAAACGGTGCTAATGACGTCATCTCCTTCGCGTCCCTTTGATCCCGATTCGCCGGACCGGTTTGGCATCGTGGGGAAGCCGCGAATGATATATGGCCGCGGATGGCCGGGAGTTAACCTCAGTTTGTACGGCGCTTAAATGGCTAAATGAATCCAACGGACAACTTTCGAGACAGTATTAAAGTTTTTACAAAGTTTCGAGTCGAAAGATTATGCTAAGCTCGCCCATTCTCTCACAGTTGACTTAAAGTTCCGCAACTGTCGCCCCAGTGTGTCTTGGGGACAGCTGAAGCTCCCTCCGCTATGTACCCAGCTCCGGATTGTGTTATTGTTTTCAAACGGATTGCGTTATGATCTCTTCCGCTCTCCATTAGTTGGGCCCTTTGACCCTCATCTTTGACTCTCGTACCGCCGTGCTAAGGAAAAACGTCGTATGAGCCTTTAGACGCTGCCAGATTTCCTTCACAAAAAAACCGAATTCACTGGTAATTAAGATTTTGAATATCTTTTTCCAAAATGTTCAGACAATTTTGTACGCAATTCAATCTAAAACATCTGAAGATTTTAAGGAAAAATATGCATGAGTGTCGTCAAAAATACATGTTTTTATCAAAGAAAATTCGGAATATAAAAAAGGAAAACTTTAGAATGCTCATACGGCGTTTTTCCTTAACACGGCAGCGTTGTCCGCCTGACAAAATGGCATAAGTACACATTGGGATGAGCCCGGGGAGGCATTAAATTCTAATGGGCAATAGGGTTCATTATAGAGTGTAGTTACGGCCCTTTTGTGAGGGGGCGACGTCTTGTCGAGCGTTACCCGAGAGAAAACTAAGTGCGAAAATCAAGTTTTGAGAAAATGGACGTAGTACAAGAAACAAAATAATTTAGAGCAGGGTGTCTACTAGAACAGGCTAGCCAAAAAATCAGTACTTTTTCAGTGCTTTCTCAAGAAATTCAGTACCTCCTCGACAGAAAAATTCAGTACTTTTTCAGTGCCCAATTTGACGAAAATCCGAAATATTTCAAAACATTGAATTTTCCGCTCAAAAATGGAACAAAAATCCGGACCTCCTTGGGGAATTCCCGCACTTTTTCAGTACTTCCGAACCGCTCTTAAAAAATCAGTACTATTTCCGGACATGTAGACACACTGGTCCACAAAATAACTCAAAATAAAAAAAAAAAAAATCCTTCTTTCGAAAGCCCCTTCACTTTTTGTAAACTCGAGGATCGGAGAGAAGCCACGGCCCACTGCCCCGAACAGAAATTCGAAAAATTTCAAAACATGGGATTTTCTGCTCTAAAATGAAAAAAATTCCGGACCTCCTTGGGAAATTAGCGCACTTTTTCAGTACTTTGGACCGCTCTTAAAAAATCAGTACTATTTCCGGACTTGTAGACACCCTGCTCCACAAAATAACTCAAAATAAAAAAAAATGTCCTTCTTTCGAAAGCCCCTTCACTTTTTGTAAACTCGAGGATCGGAGAGAAGCCACGGCCTACTGCCCCGAACAGAAGGCGAGTCACAGGGGCGGGGGCTGGGCGGATGCGGGGCGGATGCGGGGGTGGGCGTCGCTGCCCCGGCGTTGACGCGGGGGAGGGGGAGGGTGAGGGGACGGGGCGCGGGGGTGAAAAACTTCGCCCCGATGGATTTTGACTCGGTGCCAGGAAAAATGCCCGGGGAGGGAGTCAGCCGCGGGACCCGGAGATAAATCGCTCCACCGAGGAGGAACCACGGGAGCCGCCGACAAGACTGTCGTACTCAGGAAAAACCACGTATGTGCACTCGAGCGTTGCCAAATCTCCTCTCGACAACATAATCAATTTTAAATGAAAATTTAAATATTTCGACTAGGAATTTTCCGATACTTAAGATTGAATCATGACGAAAATTTGCAAATAAATTTTCGATACGCTGCCAAGAAAATTCATATTTTATGAAAGGAAATCTGGCAACGCCTGGAGGCTCATACGGCGTTTTTTCTTGAGCACGGGAGGAGAGGTGCCCGCGCCCGATGAGCTGAGCCGCTTGGCAGGCTCGCGGACACGCCTTTTCGGTATACCCCGGGCACCGGGCCCGGCACGACGCTCGCTTCTTAAATCGATATCGAATGACCTATCGATGATTAGCACAGCTAAGATAGGAATATATCGATGGGAAACGTTCGGTAACGATTCTGCATTCCAGGAGGATCGATTCTTGAATCTTAGTCGAAAGATATACATCGATAAATCCAAGCGTAGCATGGGCCGAGTTCGTAGTCGTTCCTTAAACAGCCCCTTTCCTTAGGAGGTCCCATATGGTTTTACAAAGTGGTTAAGAGAGGTTCAAGGGAATCCTCAACGCAACATCGTGAAAGGGGCAATTATTACAAGCCTCGAGTAAAATTGGACGTATTTCTGCCAAATGGAACTATGGGCATTATGACGTGAGCCTTGTTATGCATATAGTCTTATGGGTCTCATGGCTCATATCCTAATGCACATAGGTGGTTCCGTCTGGCAGAAATACGTCTAATTCAGCAGTTCAACTTTAGTAATGGGTACTTTAATGAGATTCGAATGATTTACCACTGCAAAAAATACTAAATACGAGAGAAAACAAGTCGAGAGTTTTGTCAATTTTAAGGTGGGTAGCTTCGCATCTGCCTTTTTGTTTCTCAAAATCAACGTTTTTTCGTCCGTATTTTGTAGTTTATCCTTGGAGAGCTTTGGGAAGATGGGGTGTTTCGGCGGCTGAATGTCGCAGAGCGCCAAAAAGCGCTGTGAGAGCGGCTTTTATGTATATGTTTTGTAGTTTATACGGTAGGAAATGATATCAATCCCTTGCAAGGATCCATTTCCGCAGTTAAAATGCTGAATTTCACTCGAAAATGGCAAAAATTGTGTTTTCTATTACGACATTTTGAGGGATTACTTAAAGCTTCCATAGGCAGAATGTAAATCATATGAGGCCTGCAAATGAAAGGAATCTTTTAAGGAAATATTATGAATACGACTATTTACACGGTTTTCATTGAAGCTGAGGGAAGTTTGAGGAGGTTTTCAGCACAGCTCCATAAATAAATAATATCATCACGAACCCTAAGTAAAATTCTAAGTAATTATAACATTGGAAATAGATCCTGGCTAACGATTACAAGGATTGGACAATAAACCAGTTATAAAGTTCAAAATTAAAACAAATTTGATGATTTAAGATTGAGACTTAGCGTTGCCGATTATCAAGAAAAACTGACCAGATTATTGAACTTTTGAAGAGCAAACGCCAGACTCCGTTACGAAAGAATATACGTTTGGAAGTACTTTGTTCAGACGATACTGAGCTCTACAAATTAAATAGTTTTGATCCCTGATTAACCTTGACAACTTAGAGGGTGCCGAGGGGAAATCACATTCCCACTCCCTATGTGTACTCATCCTCTCCGATCCTCTCCCCCTCCCCTTAGTCTTATCTGACCAAATTAGATTCGAGCTTTGACACAACTAACCTCGTGCCGTACAGAGGAATGAAATTTAAAAATGATGATTAGGATACAAATTCGTTTTAACGGTGGAAGAACCAGAATTTGAAAACCTACCGACGACACCTCATCGAACAGGCTTGAACGCGGTAACCCCGAGCGCCTTCATAATCGCGGGATACCACCTGGGGCTACCGCCAAGGTTGTATAGTTGCATCCAGCAATTCATCCGCGGCTAGGGCCGGTGCAAACTCGACTACCTTCACAAATATCGTTTGATGCCGAATTAATTCGTAAAGTTGTCAATTGTTGTCTCTCTATTCTTCAAACACTTTTGTTCGCACATGAAGCTAAAATATCTGAAAATGTCAAATACGTAAAAGTGTACAAACCTTTACTCCAAAATAAATTTTTTATACCCTTTAAATCATCCCCATCGTACCCCGATAAAAAATGTATTTTGGAGTCAAGGTTTGCACGCACTTTAACTTGAATTTTCAGATATTTTAGCTTCAAGTGCGAACAAAATTGCTTGAAGACTAGAGAGAAAACTATTGACAACTTTAATCATACATTTGGTGTTAAATGGTGTTTTTGAAGGTAGTAAAAAATCGTTTGGATGGTTTCGAAGGTACGAAATTCGGAAACTTACAAATTTTTATGCGGCGTCTTTCCTTAGAGTAAGCCCTTTAGGGCGGTCGGACACAAGATGTTTCACTAAAACTGCATTACTCAAGTTAATTTCGTCACATTTTACATTGTAAGAGTTGCTTCATGAAGGTAACTATACGATAAAACCAACTTTTAAATTCTACGTTGCGTGTAAACAAAGATACCTTGCATGGAAAGATACTGCGTCATGTTCGACCTCTCCTAATGACTCGTGTCAGTGTGCGACATGAGCAATTGGTCATGTAAATGCTAAAAGGGGCTATGCGAATCGGGATTTACGGGCGACATAGTTCCTTTTAACATAAACACGTCCAATTAAAAGGATCAAAGAGCCAAACGAGATCGAGAGAGGATGGTGGAAGTGGCCGGATTCGAAATGAGTCAAACGGTCGAATCAAAAAGAGGGAAAAAACCAGTCCGAACTCAACGAACAATTGAATCAGTGTTTGACGAATCGCAGCGATTGATTTCGCATCTTTGTTCGTGCTAAATCAACTTCACGGTGTAAATTCTGACGCGTAATCAAGCGACACCCGTTACAGCTACGGCCATTTTCTTCATCAGGATGTTTGCAATGGAACCAAAAAAGGTGTAACAAGATGCAAGTCAATGCCAAAAATGTGTCAAGAACCTGAAAAATTGAGTGTAGAGGACATGTTGTGTCGATCAGGGTACCCTTACCAAAAGGAGAAAATTATTTCCATAAGAGGGCATTTTGTCGATGAGGAGACCTCTTCCGATTAGGAGAGATTTGTCAATCAAGAGAGATGTGTCAGCAAGACTGCAGTGCTAAGGAAAAACGCCGTATGAGCCTTCAGGCGTTGCCAAATCTCCTTTGGCAAATCACTCATTTTCAGGAAAATTTGTGAATATTTTTCTTTTAGTCTCTCAGATGATTTTGTTTGTAATTTGATCTAAATTATCTGACAATTCCAAGGAAAACTATTCATGACCCTCCTAAAAAATAAACATTTTATCGGAGGAAATTTGGCCGCTCTCGAATGTTCATAAGGCGTTTTTCCTTAGCACGGCAGAAGAGGAGAGAGGACGTGTGTCGATCAGAAAACATGTCGTAATGATTAGAACTTATGAGCGGTTAAGAGATACTAGACGTACGCCGTGCGGCCATTCAAAATTTGCCGACCATCTACCGATAAAATATTTATGCTGAAGAAATATTATGTTTACCGGAAACTTTAGGGTGCGCTGGCTTGAATTGCGAACACAGTTTTCAGAACACTTGAGATAATGTTTCACTTTACTCTCATCAGAGTGCGAAGTTAATCGATATATATTCGGCAGCGTCTACAAATTTCATACAACATTGTACCGAAGCACGACAGTGCTTGTTGATTGTTATTCAGACACGACAGGCACAGAGTCAATACCGCATCATATTTCACGGCGCGCGGATAGGCAACAATTCTGCCAGCCAGGAGTACCGAGGTATCCGAGCAAAATGAAGGCACTTTGTACTCTCGCAATTGCAAAGGCGAACCTTCCTTTTGATGCCGATTCTATGTAACTTTCTGATGATACTGCTGTCGCATATTTTTTAAGTCATGATATCGATGGCCAAATTTCAAAAGCACGTAACTCCATTAGCCATGTTGCAGACTTCCTGGCATACCTTGTTGTTCCTTTGGAAAGCTAGTTCACGTAAGTTCTTATCTTGAAAACTCCCTTGATTGATAAAAGTTGGTTTGTTCCTCTCCGAAAAAATGAATCAGGACCGGAACTTTGGGATAAATTTCTTCATAGAAGATACATCAATAGTCAAGTTTTCCATTTTTGTAAAGATATCACTAAAACCACCACTAAATGTAACCACCCACTAGAGCGTTTATTATTTGTGCCGAAAGCGCGAATCTCGATGTTCTGTCATATTTTCTAACAGTCCGAGAAATGATTCAAAATGCTGATGGAGTCTGAAAAAACATCTTATTCTTGCTATCCTCAAGAAATATTACCCCTCTACTAACAAAAAAGAGGAATGTGGACAGTTTTTTCACCCTCCTGGAAAATCGTTTTTTCCGAGAATTGCCCTTCTGCATTTTCACCATCGATATGCTCCTAACTATTCGGTTCGCATTACCGAACTTCGGTTCGCATCACTGAACTTTCCTTTTCAGTGATGTTGTTCTGACATACATCAATGAAAATATGGCGTCCATCGAATTGCTTTAACTGGTTCTCATTGGAGCTTAACATTCTTGACTCAAGCAAAATTTTCGCGCTTTTTGGCCTTGTTATTCCCGCGAATGAGTGTGGACTTAACATCATTCCAACACCAATTGGACTGCATTTTGCAATTTGGACCTATAAATTCTGGCTCATCTGAAAAAACACTTATGTGCATAGGGAAACTAATGGCACATGCGTTGTTTTTAAACCGGGCCGGAATTTATAGGTCCAAATTGCAAAGTGCAGTCCAATTGATACATACAGTTCGGGCCGCATTTCGTTGCGTTTTTTTCTCGTAAAAAAGAAACGAATTGATAAAAAAAAATGGATGACGTTTGGCATATGGTTTAAGAAAACTACAATGGTTGAGGAGCTATTAAAATCTTCCTGGAGAGGACCCTCAAGATATTTCACGGTGTCCAAGCGAGCTCGGAAGGAAAACGAGACGAAAGAGATTTATTCGCGCTCGCAGACCGAATACCGAGACGTCTCGGGCTCGGATGTGAAAACTCGAATTTCCATACTCGCCGGAAAATGAGACTCCTCGCGAGTCCAGGGATGAGGAAGGGGGAAGTGAGGGGGTGGATAGAGGGGGGGGGGGGTGCTGGGTGCGAAAGACGGATGAGTCGCAGTTGCTCGTTGACCAAAATAAGCGTCTCATCCGCACCCACGGGTCATCATTCAAATTTTCAGACGCGGGAGTCGCGGGGTCCCGTCCCGCAGCGCAGTGGGCATATTCTTCTCAAGTTTAAGGGATAAAAGCCTTAGGCCCTCTTCTTGTCGCACAGAAAAAAAAGGATGGTGCTGACGACAGAACCTTTTGTTCATACGGCTCCCACAGTTTCTTTGTTACACTTACAGAACTTTTCTGTTGTGAGAACAGAACTTCTGTCGTGGGAACAGAGTACTCTGTTCCCACGACAGAAAGTTCTGTAAGTGTAACAAAGAAACTGTGGGAGCCGTATGAACAAAAGGTTCTGTCGCCAGCACCATCCATTTTTTTCTGTGCGATCCAATCACGGAGTTGTCGATCGACTCACGGCTTTTGTCGATCCATTCACGGCTTTTGTCGATCCATTCACGGGTTTGTCGATCGACTCACAGCTTTTGTCGATCCATTCACGAATTTGTCGATCCATTCACGGGTTTGTCGATCGACTCACGGGTTTGTCGATCGATTCACAGGTTTGTCGATCGATTCACGGTTGTTGATCGAATTGGTGTCGATCGATTCACGTTTTCATTTTTCGATCTATTCATGTCGATCGAATCGACACGTGTGTTTTTGAATTAATTGTCGATCGAGTCGGTGTCGATCGATTCATGTCAATCGAATAACGATTTCATTTTTCGATCGATTCATGTTGAACGAATCGACACCGGTTTTTCAACGATTTGTCGATCGAATCGGTGTCGATCGATTCATGTCGATCGATTCACGTTTTCATTTTTCGATCCATTCATGTCGATCGAATCGACACGTGTGTTTTTTAATTAACTGTCGATCGAATCGGTGTCGATCGATTCATGTCGATCGAATAACGTTTTCATTTTTCGATCGATTCATGTCGATCGAATTTACACCGGGTTTTTAACAATTTGTCGATCGAATCGGTGTCGATCGATTCATGTCGATCGAATCCGTACCCTCCGTTCACGCGAGCGCAATTTCAGCGAATTAGTTCCACGAACTAGAGCGTTCGAGGAAAAAGTTATTGCTACGATGAAAAAACGCTAAAAAATGTGGCCCGAACTGTATGCAGGGAGGTGGTAAGTACAGGGAGACATTTCAACACACAATTTTAGTTAATACGGGAAGTAAAACACAAAATAACCCCAGCCTTCGGTTGACAATTTCATGAGGAAATGCCAGCGACTTTTCTTGAAGAAATTTAATAAAAAATGAGTGGTGAACACCAACGCCGCAATCGGAGGCCCGATCGATTTTCCCGGTCTCTTCATTATTTTCTGCGCTAAATTCATCGCAAACTGAGCCAAAATTGACACAAAATTTGTGCTGGTTTGTGCTTCACTTCGTATATCAACCAAAAGTAACACAAGAACACAAATATTTTTACCAGTGAAATGCTAAGTCCCCACTGCTTTGTGATGTATATAAGGGCAAGTCATATGGAGGCTAAATTCACGTCAAGTTTGGAATCTAATTGAAATTTGTGAATTTTTTGACCTTGCTCTCCCCGCAAAACAGTATGGATCCAGCACTATTTTACCACCAAGTTATAATAATTCACCGAAAAAAATGGTATGCTGTTTTGGCACCTAGGATGTCAAAAATGTGTCTGGTCATCCTAAGATGCTACCTTGATTGCCCACGCAGTTGAATTTGCATTCGGAGGATGTAAAGTTAACTGCGAGGGGAATTAAGGCAGCATTTTGTGATCACCAGACACATTTTTGACATCCTAGGTGCTAAAACAGCATACTATTTTTTCAGTGAAGTTCCTGGAATAAGTTCGTCCAAAGTTCTGCGAACCACGCTCGTGTGAACAAGGTTTTATTCATGGGATCATGCTCATAGTCGTTCCCCTGTCATTTTCAGGAGGTCACTAATAGGTCAGTTGCGCTGGTCACAAAATTATTTTTTGATGCTTGATGCTTGTAAATTATCTAAAAATAATAAGATCAGCCCAAACCGCAACTAACAAATTTCTGCGTTTAAAATTGCCGAGATATCGCGCTTTGAAAAATTCAGTTTACGACGTCATTAACCGCGGTAGTGAAGCCCTTGGTCTCTTCCATCTTGCTTTCATTCAAGTGTCTCTTTGAGTAACCAATTCAATGCAGGTCTCTCTGATTGATCAAACTATATAGGGTGAAAGAAACCAATAGTGTCACTATCGGGGTGGATGACGTCATAAATTGAATTCTTCAAAGCGCGATAGCTTTGTTAACATGAACGTAGAAAGTTGCTGTTTGGACAGATCATATGGATTACATTTCGCAACAAAAAACCACTATTTCTGGCCCATTTTAGAAACAACATACATTCCATTGGTCTCCCTATGCAGGTATGTGCTTTTATGGGAGAGCCAGAAATAGTGGTTCCTTACTGCGAAATGTAATCCATATTATATTCAGCTAATCTACAACAACCAAGCATCAAAACACGATTCTGTGACCAGCGCAACTAACTCATTCCCTGACTTTTTCGAGTCACCGTCGATTTCCCGACTTTTCAGCGAGCTGATTATTGAAATTGACAGACGAAGCGATAGGCAAAGAAGACATAGGGAATATTAAGCTATCCCATTGGTTGAAGCAAGTGGTTGTTATAGACTAAGGGGGGAAATGGTGGACTAACTCAAGGGTCTCTTGTCGATTGCCGTTGCTTAGTCTATTGCCAACCTCCTTTGTCCATTACAATCACCCTTTTCCACCAATAGAATCCCTCTACACCCCTTTTGTCTTCTTTGTCCATGCCTTTGTCTATAAATGTCAACAATCTGTTTCCCGATCGCGAGAATCTCTTCCACGTTCCAGCGTTTTTCCTACGAGCCCTCAGCTCCGGTCTCATTGTGCGGGGGGATGCAGATGAAAATGAAGTACTCCTCATGAAAAGATCTTTAATAGCTTTCTCCGCGGACCCAGGGGTGGGCGGCGCGGCGCCGGTAAGGGCAGCACCACCACCCCNGGGGGGGGGGGGGGCACACGTTCGCGGAGTCATTGCTTTTTTTTTAACGACGGAGTGCCGCGGAAAATAAGCGGGCGGAATTTTTCGCCGAGTTTTATTGTGTCGGTAATATCGGTCGAAAACTGACGGGCGCATTCAGAGCACGCGCCGCGGCAAAGAACGGCAATTATCCTCGTTCGTTCCCCGCGCGGGTTGCGCGACCGCTCGGAAAACTCCAAATGGCTCTGTTGCACTCGCAGATGATGCGTTTTTAGGTATTCCGCACTGAAAATATGAGCGATGTGATTGGTCGAGGCAGTCATTGATTTCGGAGGTCATCGCTCAGCTGTAATAAGTACACTGGAAAAAAAAAAGAAAAAAAAAAAAAAAAAAAAAAACACATTGGATCTAGAGTCTAGACTCTGGAAAACATTGACAAGAAGAAATACTCTTGATTCAATTAAATTTAAGCTTAAATCAAACGGAAATCCACTCAAATTAAGAGGCTTGGTTCTTGATTTAAGCAAACATCCGATTGAATCAGAATATTTTTTCTTGTCCATGTTTTTAAGAGTCTGGACTCTAGATCCAATGTGTTTTCTTTCCAGTGTAGCAAAGAGAGCAGTAAGTGCAAAAATGAAGTTCTTAGAAAACGGGCTCAGAGGCATCTGACCTGAAAATTTTTATTGAGAGATGCCTTCGCTCTCTCTCAAATTGCCACTAATCGCCCGGAAGGCTCCTAGAAATCGTTTGGATTATTCAAAATCGACTGATTTTGTTTCAGTTACATAAAAAGGGTATTTTTCATTTCCATGCTAGGTTATTGCTAGGCAAGACAGCCGTAAAAGCTATCTACTGCATGCTTTCGTGGTTGCTTTTTGGACACACAAAAAACACAGTTTCAAGTTAGAAATTGGCAGAAGAGGGCGGCACTTTACTTGAAACCACTGTTTTCATGAGCTCTGGAGGAATATTGCCACTTACTGCTGTCTTGCCTGAAACTACGTCATTTTTTGCGCACTTGCAGCTTCTTCATGTCTTGTTTTCATGAAAATAAGATGAATTTTGCTGTTCAAGCTATTTCAGTGATTTCGTCAAAAGAGATTACAAGAATTTTGAAGGGAACTCGATTTCGAACATTTAAGCCTTACTGCTCTCTTCGCTATCGCGGCAGCGTTACTTCTCGCCTGATGATGATTGATTAGCGACTTGTTGAGCAAGAATGAAATGGGATTCGCATAATAATGAAAGATGCAAAATGAGTGATAAATGCGAATCATTCGCAGAGATGCAAAATGTTTCACGGAATGAAATTTCAACACAGGAGCATTCGAACACAATTAGAGGAAGGGCCTGTTACAAACTTCAGCCAGAGCAAAAACCAAAATTATTTCTTACGGAAATGACGCAAATCATGGTGAGCGCATCGGAAAAGTCTGAAATTTTACCTGCACAAACTGCGTAAGAAAAATGCGAGATTCAAGCTTTCCGCTTCTGAACGATACTACGGAACGGGTGAACATTTTGTAGGAGTCGTGCCATTAGACCCTTGCGCACTAGGATGCTACGGAATATTCAACATGGTGGATGCTAACCCGACAAAACACGCGTATCATAATTCTATATCACCCGGCGTATTAATATTTACATTTTCCTTGCGCTGATGAAGACCATGAACCATGGAGCTTCCCCGCGATTTGCACGCGTAGGTGTCGGCCATCTCCTAGCTTTGCGCAAAGGTTGAATGGAACTACTCCTCGCACGAAGTGTATGCCGTGGTATCGTTTTTGAAGCGGGGAACTCAAGAAATCTCATATTCCTTACGCAGATTGTGAAGTTGAGAATGTATTTCAGGCTTTCCCGATGTAGTCATTGTGCTTTTTGAGTCATTTTTTATACGAAACAACTATTCTTTTTGCTCTAACTGAAGTTTGCGACAGGCCATAAAGTAAAACGCGCGACTGAGATTTTGAAACTTTATTGCAGGGAGATTTTACTATCCTAATTTCCTTTCATTTTTCAAAAATTTTCGATATACATGGTTCACCGCTATTTCAGCGGGAACGATATTAACACAAGAAAACGAGTTCAAAGTTGCGTAACTGGAGCACCCGTTCAGACGAGCATCGCCAAGATGGCGTCCGAAAAATACCTCTCGTTGCAGAAATCGTGTACAATCTCGATGGAGTGTTGCCTTGCCCGCGATGTAAAGAGGCCGTGCATTTATAACGGTTGCACAGACCATGAATTGTGGCAGAGGCAACGCGCAGTGGCGTAGCGTGATTTGCTGTACATCGATTTATCTACCATTTGAACCTATGGAAAAGGATCGATAGACAGGGTGTTCGTAATGAACACCTAAAAAATCGATTTTACCATAGCTTAAAATGGGAAAATATCGATAATTGATCACTCGTGCTCCGTCACTGATATATTGTGGCAAAGGCAACGCGCAATCATGGAGATCGTGACTGCGACGAGAGGGATATTTTCGGACGCCATCAACGGTTTGCTCAGCGACGCTTGTTTCAGTGGGTGCTCTAAGTACGCAACCTCGAGTTGGTGTGCTTAACTCTTATTTGTGTGTCAAAATACCGTTCAAAGGAATCCGAAAAATTCTCTACGAACTAGGTGCATTGTCTAATTTTCAAAAATGAAAGAATCGCAAATGGAGTGGTAGTCAAGACACAAATTTAAGCATTCTGATACAATTTTCTTTAGCGAAATTTCACGTTGTACAGGATTTGCGCACACGGAGAAAAAAAACTCGTGCGTGGGACCCGAAGTTTAGGTCATATGGATCTCTGAAGTTTTCAGATTGAGCATCTGAACACTTTAGGTCTAGCTGCCGAAGTTCGGATCACACATCTGAAACTTCAGTTCTTACATCTGAAGTACTTCAGATGTGAGAACCAAAGTACCTCGGATGTGAGAACCGAAGTTTCAGATGTGTGATCCGAACCTCAGCAGCTAGAACTAAAGTGTTCAGATGCTCAATCTGAAAACTTCAGAGATCCATATGACCTAAACTTCGGGTCCCACGCACGAGTTTTTTTTCTCCGTGCATATGAACGAGGAACGAAAATGACTGATATCAATTACTAAGTAAGATATGAACGTTTCAAGTTCACATTCATTACAGGAATTGTGAATTTCCCGCTCACATGCACCAGATCACGCACTAGAACAGTTTTCTCAGGCTTCTTCATCGAGCAATGGTCCTTCCCCGTCTTATGTAACATTCAAAGTGTTGACAACGTGCAAAAGCTGAGCCGAAGCACCGAAACGGAGGTTGCCATCACCGCAGAGGCTAACACGGTAAAACGCTTAGTGCGTGATTTGTCTCAAGCAGACTTTTATTTTTCCATGAGCGGAAGGTTAGAATTGAAGCATCGAAAAACTTTCAATAGCTTAGTTGGAAGATAATTTCAGTAATTTTTGCCGCGCGAAATTTTGGTTCAAAAACACGGACCAGAATGCTACCCCATAACTCCACAAGCTCACTGTCCATTTTGAGTGAACCTCAAACATATTTAGTTTTTGACATAATTCCAAGGTGATGTTGTCCCTGTTGAAAGCCCACTTGCCTTGACTGTATCTCCAATGTACGAAAGACTCACCATGGACGGGATTATTTTTATTGGGAAAAATTGGCAATAGCGCCTCTGCGCACGTAAACCCTCTCTTTCATCTTACTCCGTCGTTATTTTCCTCGATTTTACCGTCGCGCGATATTCAAATGGACTTTATTTAATTTCGATGCCGGGAATGGAAATATCACCCAAAAATTTATTTTAATTATTCGTTCCTGACTGTGTTTTCTAGCCCCTCGTTGCGAAAAAAATGCAACGTCGCAAATGTAGGTATGAATGTTTTTTAACTTCACCGTAGGTGCTAAGAATATGCGCAACTGCGCGCAAGCTATTGCGAGGGTTTCCAAAAGTAATCGTGATATTTTGCCATCAAGTCGAAACGATAGTCTTGAAGGCGCTCTGAGCAACTATTCCACCACAGAAGTATTGCACAGTATTAGTCGTAATTGAAGGCGCACTGACGTACGAAATTGACTGACTAAACCATTGTTTACCGCTGTGTTGGATGATACTGATTTTACGATCTGCGGCCTCTGTTCGATCGATACCACCGGATTGCTTTTTGACCGTGAACCCGGGAAAGAACGGCCGTAAACAGGGTGTAAGGCTCTGTCGAAGCAATACTCTTCAAGGCGCTCTGAGCAACTACACCTTTCTCCTCATTTTTCTCCTCTCTCTCCTCCTTCATTTTCTGTACCTTCTTTTCTTCTCTCTTTTTTTTCTGCTCCTCTCTCTCTACTACTTTATCTTTCTCTTCCTCCTCTTCTCCAACAGATTAAATCTCGATCAATTGATAAATTATTTCTACGCAAAATCAATGGCAAATCTTTGGACGCTTGTCATTACAAAACTTCTAAATTTATATTTGAGGAAGGAGCATTTTAGCCCCAAAATCAAAATCGTATTGATGAAAAAGCTAAGATGCTCTAATTCATGTGTTCTGATATTTTATTTGTTAATCATCTGTGTTTTTTCTAGGCATATAATTATTTGTCTCCTGAAATATATTATAGAAATCAATAAGATGAATGAATAAGTTAAAGAAATCGTGAGAATGGTCAAAAACTATAAGTCAAAGATGTATTTATCTGAAAAAGGTGCTACCAGGGGTCATGAAACATCAAATAGACTAAAGTATCGACCCCTGTGTATTACTGCCAAAACTAGCACCAATTTTGTCGGCGTTTAGCCGAGGGTAAAACCCTCGTTTCCACCGTCCACCACGAGGAGGAACCGACA